>CM034239.1:31983649-32181152 GCA_019916065.1 Vitellaria paradoxa | reverse complement strand
GAACAAAATAATACTCCAATAGACACCCGAGCACCAAGTTTAGTTGTTTTTAATTTGGATTGTACATCGCGTGCAAATACAAAAGTGAAGACAAACATCATTGTAATCGGACACCCCGAGTGCTAAGTTTTGGCCGTTTTTATTATAAATGCACGGATCACATAAAAATACAAAAACTAAACAAAAATGTTACTCTAACCAAAGACCCAAGCGCCAAGTTATAGCCATTTTTTACTTGGATTTGTAGATCACGTGCAAATACAAAAAGTGAAGACAAATATCATTGTAAATAGACACCCCATCACCAAGTTTTGGTGGTTTTTAATTTAAATGCACGGATCACGTAAAATACAAAAAATGAGCAAAAATTTTACTCTAACCAGACACCAAGCGCCAACTATAGCGTTTTTAATTTGAATTCATAGATCGTGTAAAATACAATAAGTGAAGACAAATATCACTGTAATCGGACACCCGAGCGCCAAGTTTTTGGTCATTTTTAATTTAAATGCACAGATCAGTAAAAGTACAAAAAATGAACAAAAATATTGTTCTAACTAGACATCCGAGCGCCGAGTTATGGCATTTTAATTTAGATTCGTAGATCGCGTAAAAATACAAGAAATGAACAAATATCATTGTAATCAAACATCTAAGCGCTAAGTTTTGGGCTTTAATTTAAATGCGCAAATAAATAGAAATACAAAAAAGGAACAAAATATTGTTCTAACCAGACATCCGAGTGCCAAGTTATTGTCCTTTTTAATTTAGATTCGTAGATCGCGTAAAAATCTAAAAAATGAAGTCAAATATCATGTAATTGATCACCCGAGCGCCAAGTTTTAGTCGTTTTTAACTTAAATGCGCAGATCATTAAAAATACATAAAATGAACAAAAATATTACTCTAACCAGACACCGAGTGCCCAAGTTCTAGCCATTTTTAATTTGGATTCATAGATTGCGTGAAAATACAAAAAAAAAAACATATATCATTGTAATCGGCCTAGAGCGCCAAATTTTGGCTGATTTTAATTTAAGTGTGCAGATCACGTGAAAATACAAAAATAAACAAAATATTTCTCTAACTAGACAGCCAAGCGCCAAACTTATAGTCGTTTCTAATTCAGACACGTAGATCGCGTTAAAAATACAAAAAAAAAAGACAAATATCATGTAATCGGACACCCGAGCGCCAAGTTTTGGCGTTTTCAACTTAAATGCACAGATCACGTAAAAATACAAAAAATGAACAAAAATTTTACTCTAACCAGACATTGGGTGCAACTTATAGCTGTTTTTAATTTGGATTCGTAGATCGCGTACAAACACAAGAAGTGAAGACAATATCATTGTAATTAGACACCCAAGCGCAAGTTTGATTTTTTAATTTAAATACGCAGATCACGAAAAAAATGCTAAAAATGATAAAAAATTTTACTCTAACCAGACATTCGACCGCTAACTTATAGCCATTTTTAATTTGGATTCGTAGATCCCATACAAACACAAAAAAAGAAGACAAATATCATTGTAATCAGACGCCTAAGCGCCATGGTTGGCCATTTATAATTAAATGCGCAGACACATAAAAATACAAAAAATGAACAAAAAATATTGTTCAAACCAGACATCCGAGTGCCAAGTTAAAGCCGTTTTTAATTTAGATTCGTAGATCGCGTAAAAATAAAAAAGTGAAGATAAATATCATTGTAATCAAACACCCGAGCACCAAGTTTTGGCCGTTTTTTATTTAAATGCGTTTAGATTACGTAAAAATACAAAAACTGAACAAAAATTTTACTTTAACCAGACACCCGAACGCTAACTTATAGCTGTTTTTAATTTGAATTGTAGATCATGTAAAATGCAAAAAATAAAGACAATATCATCGTAATCAGACACCGAGTGCAAAGTTTAGGCCGTTTCTAATTTAAATGCGCAATCACATAATATACAAAAAATGAACAAAAATTTTACTCTAACCAGACACCCGAGCACCAACTTATAGCCTTTTTTAATTTAGATTCATTGATCACGTAAAAATATAATGAATGAAGACAATCATTATAATCAAACACCCGAGTACTAAGTTTTTGGTAGTTTTTTATTTAAATGGTAGATCACGTAAAAATATAAAAATGAACAAAAATATTGTTCTAATCAGACATCCGAGCACCAAGTTATTGCCATTTTAGTTTGGATTCGTAGATCGTGTACAAATACAAGAAGTGAAGACAAATATCATTGTGATCGGACACGGGCGCCAAGTTTGGCCGCTTTTTTATTTAAATGCGCAAATCACATAAAAATAAAAAAATGAACAAAATTTACTCTAACAGACACCCTAGCGCCAAGTTATAGTCGTTTTTAATTTGATTCGTACATCGCGTAAAAATAAAAAATAAAGACAAATATCATTGTAATTGGACCCGAGCGCCAAGTTTTGGCCGTTTTTAATTTAAATGCACAGATCATGTAGAAATACAAAAAAATGAACAAAAAATTATCTAACCAGACCCCCGAGCACCAAGTTTTGGCCGTTTTAATTTAAATGCACGGATCATGTAAAAAGACAAAAATGAACAAAAATTTTACTCTATCCAGATACCTGAGCGCCTATATAGTTGTTTTAATTTGATTCGTAGATCGCGTAAAAATATAGAAAATAAAGACAAATATCATTGTAATCGGACACCCGAGCGCCAAAGTTTTGGTCATTTTGAATTTAAGTGCGTTGATTGAACACATATAATGTTATTCATCATGATTTTGCGATGGGTTTTATGTGTTTTATCTAAGTAAATCTTATAAGTTATAATGAACCGAGCTAATTTGCATATTTGTGGATGTTGCAGGTGTTTTGTGATCAAATTGAGAAGAAAAGAGGCAAATATGAGCTGAAGAAGGCAAGGAGCTGAAGATGGACTTGATGGGCGCCCCACAGAAGTGATGGGCGCCCCACCAAAAGCAGATGGGTGCCCGCCGAGAGGTGTTTTGGAGAAAAGTTCATGTCTCCGAGGAATTTCATCAAACAGCTGGTAAGGCTACCCACGGGCACCCCTCATTAGTCACGGGCACCCTCAATGCCCACGGGCGCCTCATCCTTAATCAGATGAGCGCCCTCCGAGGGGGGGTTTTGGGGCTGTTTCGTTGGGAACTTCATCAAACACTTTGATAACCAAGCTATAGGCACCCCACATCAACCATGGGCGCCCATGATGACTTCTCCAGCACACATTCAGAATGAAGTTTTGAGTTGTAATTTACCTTTATGCCCTTGAATTATGTAATGATATAAAAAGGCAAATTTTTTTTTTTTGGTAAGTTAAAAAGGCAAATTTCTGATGTACTATGGTGGAGAACCCTACGTAATTTTTACGTCTTTATTTTTGAGAGTTCTTCAAGGAGTTTTTACATTGCACTACGCACTTAGAGTTAGGGTTTTTGATTTTGTTTTGGGATGTTCAAGTATGGATATCATCCTTGCATGAAGATTACTTGTAAGTTACATTGGTTATTTTGTTTCAATTAAAAGTTCTTTGTTTTCTCTTATTCGTTCTTTGTTTTCGCTTCGTAGTACTTAGCCTCCATTGTTTGTGTTAAATTTGGGTTCGAAAGTGTTTAAACATAATTCGACATACTACGTTTAGTGGTTGATTGCATAATGAAAATGTTTTTCGTTTCGAAAGGCTTCCTTAGCATTTTCGCAATGTCTAGCTAGGTTTCTTTTCTGGTTTTGATCTAAGGATGTATTGGTGATGATGTTTGTTGATTCAAACGTTACGAATTTGAACGAAAATATCTTTTTAATAGAAACAGTAGACTACGTAAACTAGGCTTAATTTCAGAAATCATCTCACCCGTGCCATAATCAATCCTTGGTTACGAGTTGATACCCGTATACACCAAGTTTTGGATTCAATGACCAGGTGAGCTTGAAAATAGTTTCAAAACCCTAGTCTTACGTTTTCTTCTACGAGAAGCGATTTCCAAAGTTAAATTTTCCAATCTAACACCGTAGGTGTGAGTGTTAGATTGAGTAACACATATTCGAATCAGCATCATCAAAACCTTTACGGACTTAGATTGAAACCAGGTCTTTTACTTTAAAAAGGAATTTTCAAAATCAATTGTCATTTTTCTCAGAAATTGTGATTTAGATTTAAGTTGAATTCTGTTTAAAAGTTATTTTCCAAAGCTTTTCACAAAATCCCAAAAAGCAATGCTTTCATTTCTTTTTCTTTGCAAGTTTTTTTCTAACGGGTTTCAGAAAAAAAAAATTGTCACACACTCACTCGCTCCCTGTGGAGACGACCTAACATTCACCTAGATTACACTACAACCGACCTCTTGCACTTGAGAGAACCTGGAGAATTTCGAGATCGGTCATGTGTAGATCACGTAAAAATACAAAAAATGAACAAAAATATTGTTCTAACCAGACATCCGAGTGCCAAGTTATTGCCGTTTTTAATATAAACTCGTAGATCGCATAAAAATACAAAAACTGAAGCCAAATATCATTGTAATCGGACCCGAGCGCAAGTTTTGGCCTTTTTAATTTAAATGCGCAGATCGCGTAGAAATACAAAAAAGAACAAACAAAAAAATACTTTGACCAAACACCTGAGCGCCAAGTTATAGTGTTTTTAATTTGGATTCATAGATCGCGTACAAATACAAAAAATGAAGACAAATATCATTGTAATCGGACACCCGAGTGCCAGGTTTGGCCGTTTTAAATTTAAATCTGGGATCATGTAAAAATACAAAAACTGAACAAAAATGTTACTCTAACCAAACAAGCGAGCGCCAAGCTAAAGCCGTTTTTATTTGGATAGTAGATCGCATGCAAATACGAAAAGTGAAGACATATATCTGTAATGGACACACCGTGAGTGCCAAGTTTTGGCCGCTTTTAATTCAAATTCGCGGATCATGTAAAAATACA
Organism: Vitellaria paradoxa; assembly: GCA_019916065.1. Classification (NCBI taxonomy): domain Eukaryota; kingdom Viridiplantae; phylum Streptophyta; class Magnoliopsida; order Ericales; family Sapotaceae; genus Vitellaria; species Vitellaria paradoxa. The sequence continues at coordinate 32,176,199 of CM034239.1, read as the reverse complement.
AAAATGAATAAAAATTTTACTCTAACAAAACACCAGAGCGCCAAGTTATAGCTGTTTTTAATTTAGATTTGTAGATCGCGAAGAAATACAAAAAATAAAGACAAATATCATTGTAATCGGACCGCGGCGCCAAGTTTGGCCATTTTTAATTTAAATGCGCAGATCACGTAAAAATACAAAAAATGAACAAAAATATTGTTCAAACCAGACATCCGAGCGCCAAGTACGGCTGTTTTTAATTTTGATTCGTAGATCGCGCAAAAGTAAAAAAATAAAGACAAATATCATTGTAATTGGACACCCAAGCGCCAAGTTTGGCTGTTTTAATTTAAATGCACGGATCACATAGAAATACAAAAATAAACAAAACTTTTACTCCAACCAGACACCCCAGCGCCAAGTTATAGTCGTTTTTAACTTGGATATGTAGATCGCGTAAGAATACAAAAAAATAAAGACAAATATCATTGTAATTGGACACCCAAGCACAAAGTTTTGGCTGTTTTTAATTTAAATGTGTAGATCATGTAAAAATATATAAAGTGAACGAAAATATTACTCTAACCTGACACTCGAGCCCCAAGTTATAGCTGTTTCTAATTTTGATTCGTAGATCGCATAAAATACAAAAACTGAAGGCAAATATCATTGTAATTAGACATCCGGGCACCAAGTTTGGCTATTTTTTATTAAAATGCGCAGATCACGTAAAAATACAAAAAATAAAGACAATTATCAATGTAATCGGACACCGATCACCATGTTTTGGCCGTTTCTAATTGAAATGCACAGATCACGTAAAAATGCAAAAAATGATCAAAAATATTACTTTGGCCACATACTGGAGCACCAAGTTTTGGCCGTTTTTAATTTAAATGCACGGATCACGTAAAAAGGAAAGCAATGAACAAGAATTTTACTCTAAGCATATACCCGAGCGCCTACATATGGCCGTTTTTAATTTGGATTCGTAGATTGTGTAAAAATACAGAAATAAAGACAAATATCATTGTAATCGAAAACTCGAGCGCCAAGTTTTGGTCGTTTTTTTTAAGTGCGCAGATCACATAAAAATACAAAAAATGAACAAAATATTGTTATAACCAGACATCCAAGTGCCAAGTTATGGCCGTTTTTAATTTAGATTTGTAGATCGCGTAAGAATACAGGGATTAAAGGAAAATATCATTTTAATCGGACACCCGAGTGCCAAGTTTGGCCGTTTTTAATTTAAATGCGAAGATCACGTAGAAATACAAAAAATGAACAAAAATAATACTCTAACCAGACACCCGAGCGCCAAGTTATAGCCATTTTTAATTTGGATTCGTAGATCGTGTACAAATACAAAAAGTGAAGACAAATATCATTACAATCGGACACCCGCGTGCCAAGTTTTGGTTGTTTTTTAATTTAAATGCAGGATCACGTAAAAATACAAAAACTGAACGAAAATGTTACTCTAACCAAACCCTTGAGCGCCAAGTTAAAGCCGTTTTTTTTTTGGATTTGCAGATCGCAAACAAATACAAGAAGTGAAGACATATTCATTGTAATTGGACACCCGAGTGCCAAAGTTTGGTAGTTTTTAATTTAAGTGCATAGATCACGTAAAAATACAAAAAATGAACAAAAATATTGTTCTAACCAGACATCCGAGGGCCAAGTTATGGATGTTTTTAATTTAGATTCATAGATCGCGTAACAATAGAACAACTGAAGGCAAATATCATTGTAATCGGACACCCGAGTGCCAAGTTTTGGCCGTTCTTAATTTAAATGCGCGAATCACGTACAAATACAAAAAATGAACAAAAATATTACTCTAACTAGACACCCGACACCAAGTTATAATTGTTTTTATTTAAGATTCGTAGATCCCGTACAAATACATGAAGTGAAGACAAATATCATTGTAATCGGACACCGAGCACCAAGTTTTGGCTGTTTTTAATTTAAATGCACGGATCATGTAAAAATACAAAACTGAACAAAAATGTTACTCTAACCAAACACCCGAGCACCAAGTTAAAGCCGTTCTTTATTTGGATTCGTATATCGTATGCAAATACAAAATGTGAAGACATATATCATTGTAATTGGACACGCAGCGAGCGATAAGTTTTGGTCGTTTTTAATTTAAATGCGCGGATCACGTAAAAATACAAAAAATGAATAAAAATTTAACTCTAACCAGACGCCCAATCACCAAGTTAAATCCATTTTTAATTTAGATTCGTAGATCGCGTAAAAATAAAAAAAAATGAACAAAAATACTATCTAACCAGACATTCGAGCGCCAAGTTATTGCCGTTTTAATTTAGATTCGTAGATCGCGTAGGAATACAAAACATGAAGACAAATATCATTGTAATTAGATAGCCGAGCGCCAAGTTTTGGCTGTTTTCAACTTAAATGCACGGATCACGTAAGAATACAGAAAATGAACAAAAATTTTACTCTAACCAGACATTCGACTGCCAACTTATAGGCGTTTTAATTTGGATTCATAGATCGCGTACAAATACAAAAGTGAAGACAAATGTCATTGTAATCGGACACCCGAGCGCCCAGTTTTGGCGTTTTTTAATTTGAGTGTGTACAACACGAAAAAATACAAAAAATGAAAAAAAAATAATACTCTAACCAGATAGTCAAGTACCAAGTTACAGCCATTTTAATTTCGATTCGTAGATCACGTACAAATTCAAAAAATAAAGACAATATCATTGTAATCGGACACTCGAGCGCCAAGTTTTGGCCCATTTTAATTTAAATGCACAGATCAGCAGAAATACAAAAAATGAACAAAAATACTACTCTAACCAGACACCTGAGCACCAAGTTTTGGCCATTTTTAATTTAAAAGCGCGGATGACGTAAAAAGACAAAAAATGAACAAAAATTTTACTCTAACCAGATACTCGAGTGCCTACTTATAGCCGTTTTTAATTTAGATTCGTAGATCCGGTGAAAATACAGAAAATAAAGACAAATATCATTGTAATCGGAAACTCGAGCGCTAAGTTTTGGCCTTTTTAATTTAAGTGTGCAGATCATGTAAAAATTCAAAAACTGAACAAAAATATTGTTCTAACAAGACATCCGAGCGCCAAGTTATAGCCGTTTTAATTTAGATTCATAGATCGGGTTAAAAATACAGAAATGAAGACAAATATCATTGTAATCAGACACCTGAGCTCCAAGTTTTGGCCGTTTTTAATTTAAATGTGCAGATCACGTAGAAATACCAAAAATGAACAAAAATAATACTCTAACCAGACACTCGAGTGCCAAGTTATGGCTGTTTTTAATTTGGATTCGCAAATCGGGTACAATACAAGTACTGAAGATAAATATCTTAATCGGACACCCGAGCACCAAGTTTTCGCTGTGTTCTAATTTAATGCGCAGATCACGTAAAAATGCTAAAAATGAACAAAATAATACTCTAACCTGACACCCAAGTGCCAAGTTATAGCTGTTTTTAATTTGGATTCGTACATCGCGTACAAATACATAAAGTGAGGACAAATATCATTATAATCGAACACCCGGGTGCCAAGTTTTGGGTTTTTAAGTTAAATGCGCGGATCACGTAAAATACAAAAACTGAACAAAAATTTTACTCTAACAAGACACCCGAGCGCCAAGTTTTTGGCCGTTTTCAATTTAAACGCACAAATCACGTAGCAATACAAAAAATGATCAACAATATTGTTCTAACCAGACATCTGAGCGCTGAGTTATTGTGTTTTTAATTTAGATTCGTAGATCGTGTAAAAATACAAAAAATGAACAAAATATCATTGTAATCAGACATATGAGAGCGCCTTGTTTGACCTTTTTAATTTAAATGCGCAGATCACGTAAAAATACATAAAATGAACAAAAATATTACTCTAACCAGACACCCGAGCATCAAGATTTTTTCATTTTTAATTTGGATTTTTAGATCGCGTGTAAATACAAAAAATGAAGACAAATACTATTGTAATTGGACATCCAACCACCAGGTTTTGGCCGTTTTAAATTGAAATGCGCAGATCACGTAAGCATACAAAAATGAATAAAAATTTTACTCTAACCAGACATCTAAGTGCCAGGTTATAGTCGTTTTTAATTTGGACTCGTAGATCACGCAAAAATACAAAAGATGAAGACAAATTCATTGTAATCAGACCCAGTGCCAAGTTTGGCCGTTTCTAATTTAAATGCGCAGATCACGTAAAAATACAAAAAAAGAACAAAACTTTTACTCTAACCAGGCACCCGAGCACCAACTTATAGCCGTTTTAATTTTGATTCATAGATCGCGCAAAAATAAAAAAATAAAGACAAATATCGTTGCAATTGAACACCTAAGCGCCAAGATTTGGCCGTTTTTAATTTAAGCACGCAGATCACATAAAAATTCAAAAAATGAACAAAAATATTGTTCTAAATAGACATCCGAGTGCCAAGTTATTGCTGTTTTTAATTTGGATTCGTAGATCGTGTACAAAATCAGAAAGTGAAGGCAAATATCATTATAATCGGATACTCGAGCGCAAAGTTTTGGCCATTTTTAATTTAAATGCGCAGATCATGTAAAAATACATAAAGTGAACAAAAACATTACTCTAACCTGACACCCAAGCCCCAAGTTATAGCCGTTTCTAATTTTGATTCGTAGATCGCATAAAAATACAAAAACTAAAGGCAATATCATTGTAATCGGACACTCAGGCGCCAAGTTTTGGCTGTTTTTAATTAAAATGCGTGGATCACGTAGAAATACAAAAAATAAAGACAATTATCATTGTAATCGGACACCCGATTGCCAAGTTTTGGCCGTTTCTAATTTAAATGCACAGATCACATAGAAATACAAAAATGAACAAAAATATTACTCTAACCAAACACTCGAGCACCAAGTTTTGGCCATTTTTAATTTAAATGCACGGATGACGTAAAAAGACAAAAATGAACAAAAATTTTACTCTAACCAGATACCCGAGCACCTACTTATAGTCATTTTTAATTTAGATTTGTAGATCGCGTAAAAATACAGAAAATAAAGACAAATATCATTGTAATCGGACACTTGAGCGCCAAGTTTTGGCCTTCTTCATTTAAGTGCACAATCATGTAAAATTACAAAAATGAACAAAATATTGTTCTAACCAGACATCCGAGTGCCAAGTTAATGTCATTTTTAATTTAGATTCGTAGATCGGGTAAAAATACAAGAAGTGAAGACAAATATCATTGTAATCGGACACCCAAGCGCCAAGTTTTGGCCCTTTTTAATTTAAATGCGCAGATCATGTAGAAATACAAAAAATGAACAAAAATAATACTCTAACCAGACACCGAGCGCCAAGTTATAGTGTTTTTAATTTCAATTTGTACATCACGTACAAATACAAATAGTGAAAACAAATATCATATTAATCGGACCCGAGTGCCAAGTTTTAGCCATTTTTTTTTTAAATGCACCGATCACGTAAAAATACAAAAAATAAACAAAAATAATACTCCAACCTGACACCCGAGCGCCAAGTTATAGCTATTTTTAATTTGGATTCGTACATCGCTGATTGGACATCAATTGTTACATATTTATACATTCAAATTACACTTGCACACATCATAAAAAGACATAAAATCTATGTTTTGTGCAGATTTCATCTCCATATCTCCAAAGTGGAATGTGTTGATTTCCATCACAAGAACAAGAAATTAAGCTACATTGAGGATGTTGAGAAGAAAGCATGCTGCAACACATCAAAGGATTGAAGCTATTTCAGAAGAAGAAGAAAATTCAGTTGAAATCAATGCAAAGAGATCAGAATCACTATTCTGGAAATTTCTGCAGCAGGGATCATATTCGAATATGGTTTACTGTATTCGAATATAAGCTTCTTCACAGCAACGAATTCCATGTGACCCCAACTTCCCCATGTGATGTAACCTGCAATCCAGGGAGGGCAAATCAAAAAAAGATATAGGAGAGAGAAGAAGCCATCATGAGGAACATTCGGTTAGAGGAGAGAGAAAAGAGGAGAGAGAAGGAAGAAAGAAGGAGGGAGACCCACACGAAAAACAGAGAACATTGGGGAAGAAATTCAGATTTCGTAGGAGAGTTTTGGAGAGTTTTTCATTGAGAGTTCATAGTTTTACATTGGAATTTCAATTCAGCATTGGAGTTTTGAGATTTACACTTTGAATTCATTCCAATTTCTGTAATCAGATTTTCAAGTCTAAATCCATTAACTTTCAATTTCAGATTGTAATGTCTTCCAATCAGATTTCCATTTCTGTTTTTCTTCTTTTAACATGCTCGGCTAAGTTTCTTGAGCCAAGGCAAGGGTAATGCCCTTCCAATGAATCTCAAGTGGCCGAACTTCATGAATTTACTTTGAGTTCTTATGGTTATCAAGTCAATTTGCAGCTGGGTGTCTTAGAACTCATTGATTCAAGACCCGATTAATCCAACTTTGTATATCCTATTGATGAGTTCATAGGTGTTGCTTAACTTAGAACTCTCATGACATTGTTGTATGTGGGTTGCTAGAATTAGAACTCCTATTGTCCTTAAAATAGGTTATGCACATTGAGTGTTTAATCCATGGTTTGTTTCAATTGAAATTAATTTTCTCAAAAATCAGTACAAATTGATTTGGTAATTTATAACTCTTGGCACTTGAAATTCATTGGATTGGTATTAAACTTGCCTTGCTCAACCTTTTTATCACTTAATCTTTTAGTTTAAATTCACTTTGCTTTTGGAAAGTTAGTTCAAAATCATCAACCAACCAAATCAGATTTTAATTTTCTATTTTACATTTTTCTGTGAGTTGTGTTTTGCCAAATTAATCTCCATTAGAGTCATTCACTTCATTACTCCCTAGATCCCTGTGGAAATGACCTGGGACTTACCAGTTATTTTGTGCTTCAACCACACCTTGCACTTGGGGGAAAACTTGTCTTGATTTACCTCACTTAACATTTTCTTTAAATTTGAATTTATAATCTGAATTTTCATTTGAGCTTTTATCTTGGAGTGAGGTAATTAAACAAGAACAAGCACAATTTATGGCGCCGTTGCCGGGGATCTTTGAGAAGCAATGGTGTTTTGAGCCTTTGGAGCATTAACTGGCAGTACATCTCACCACCATTTTCAACAACAGAGCTGCTTAACTTGTTGAGTAACTTTGTTTCATCTCTATTTCTATTTCTTTTATAGTTTTAGTTGTTAGTTTAGTTTTAGAACTGCTTGCATCTGAATCCTGAAATTCTGATTTGAATCTATTTCATCTGATATTCGAATACGGCTGCATTTCTTGCTGAGAGCTGTAGTTGCAATTCTCTGTGAATCAGTAGATGAAATTGTGAAGTTAGGAGTTTAGATTGGAGTTTTGTTTCAGTCTGAATTTCTGTTTATGCTTTTAAGGTCTGGTAAACTTGTTGGAAACAGATCTGAATTGCATTCTCCATCTTCTCTTGCTGAATTGATTGAATTTGCTGCACTACATTCAATCTGAATTTTCTGTTGCACATATGGATCCACCACCACCTGTTCTGCCGGAAGGAAGTGTTCAAGGAGAGAATGATCAAATGGATCAAAACATCCTTAGACCTCTCCGGGAATATCTTTATCCAGCTAGACAAACCACTCCATCTTGCATTGTTCTTCCAAATGGACATCAGAATTTTTATCTTAAACCTGGAACAATTCAGCTTTTACCAACTTTTCATGGCATGGACTCAGAAAATCCTTATATGCATATGAAAGAATTTGAAGATGTTTGTGGAACTTGCATGGATAGGAATGTTAATGAGGACATGGTTAGGCTTAAATTATTTCCATTTTCATTGAAAGACAAGGCAAAAATGTGGTTGAATTCACTTGAGCCTAGATCAATAGGTACTTGGAGAGACATGCAAACAAAATTTTTGAAGAAGTATTTTCCTGCAAATAGAACTGTGATTCTTCAACAGCAAATAATGAATTTTGTGTGTAAATCCAATGAAACATTTGCTCAAGCATGGGAAAGATTCAAGGAATTATTGCAAGCATGTCCACATCATGGTTTTGAATCTTGGAGAATTGTTAATTTTTTCCATAATGCATTAACTCCAAATCTGAAAATGTTGGTTGCCACCATGTGTAATGGTGAATTCTATGACAAAACTGCTGAAGAGGCTTTACATTTCTTTGATGCTTTAGCTGAAAACACTAAACAGTGGGAGGTAGTCTCCCCATTTTGTTCTGAATTTTCTGACAGATCAAATGATAGAGGAAAGTTCCATCTCAATGAGGCAGATGATGTTGGAGCTAGGCTGGCTGCATTGTCAAGAAAGATTGAATTGATGGAGCAAAAGAAGCAAACATTGAAGGAGAGTGAAGTGAAGTGTGTGATGTGTGAAACCGCAGACCACAGGACTGATGATTGCCCAACACTTCCAGCCTTTAAGGAAGTTCTCTATGGTCAAGCAAATCCCACACAAGCTGCAAGACCCTTCAATCAAAATCAGGGGATGAACACATATTCGCAAGGCCATAGTCCATATTCGAATAGCTACAACCCTGGCTACAGAAATCATCCAAACCTTTCTTGGAAAGCAGAAGCACAGAACCAACAATACCAACCTCAACAAAATGTGCAACCCCAACCATTTCCTCCTCAGCCTTTTCAACCTCAGCAGAATACAAATTTTTATCAGCCACCTCACAAAAGATCTTTGGAAGACACCTTGCAACAATTTATGCAAGGGCAGATTGGAACCAACAATCAGAATTCCAAGTTTCAAGAGCAGACAAACAGGGCCATGGAAGACATCCGAAGTCAATTGTCAAAGCTAACTCAAGCTTTAACCATCAGAGAATCAGGAAAGCTTCCATCTCAGCCAAGACCAAATCCTACAAGCCAAGTTCATTTCAGTGAATCATCTTCATCTGCTGCAAATGAAAATCTGGAGCATGTACAAGCTGTTTCAACATTGAGAAGTGGTAAGCAAATTGTCAAGCCAGATTACAAACCACCTGCTGAAGAAATTGAGGAAGAAAATGAGCAAGAAATCATGAAAAATGAAGAGAAATGCAGCTGAAACAGAAATTGGACAGCAAAACAGAAAGTGAACAGAAACAGCAATTTAGCACTTCTGAGAAAGAAATCATGTTTCAGAATGAAGAGCAAGAATTGAAGCAAAATGAAAGACTAATTGGGGACAACAAGTTGGACAGCAGAAACTTGAGGAAAAGCAGAATCTGAGCCAAGAAAATCAGGAAATTCTGATGCAGCCAAGGGATATTCGAATACCAGCAAGCAACATTCGAATAGCAGTAAGCAGCAAATCAGAATCCAGAGAACAGAGCAGGTAAATTCTGAAAATAAAGAGGAAATTTCTGACAATAAGAAAAAATTTCTGAAGAAAATCAGTTTGAAAAGAGTGAGAAAGATTTTGAAAATAAAGAAATTTTGAATAAAACCAATTTGGACAAATCTGAATTTGTTCCAAAACTTCCATTTCCACAAAGATTGAACAAAGCCAAGAAAGAGAATTTGAATTCTGACATCTATGAATTGTTCAAACAAGTCAGAATCAATATTCCCTTACTTGATGCAATTAAACAAAATCCATCTATGGAAAATTTTTGAAAGATTTGTGTACTGTTAAGAGGAAAATGAATGTGAAAGAAAGAGCATTTTTGACTGAACAAGTGAGCTCCATTTTGCAATTTAAAACTCCTCCCAAATATAAAGATCCAGGTTGCCCCACCATAGCCTGCTTAATTGGGAATCAAAGGGTAGATCAAGCTTTGCTAGATTTAGGTGCAAGTGTCAACCTCTTACCATTCACTGTTTACAAACAGCTGGGGTTGGGAGAACTTAGACCTACTAGGGTGACACTACAACTTGCTGATAGGTCAGTTAAAGTCCCTAGGGGTGTGGTTGAGGATGTCTTGATTCAAGTGGATCATTTTTACTTTCCAGTGGACTTATAGTGCTAGACACTCAGCCCATTCAAGGAAACCAACCAGCTGTACCTGTTATCCTAGGAAGACCATTTTTGGCCACCTCAAATGCCTTGATCAATTGTAGAACTGGAGTTATCAAGTTCTCCTTTGGAAACATGACAATTGAGAAAAACATCTTCAAGGTGACCAAACAGCCGAGTGATTATGAGAAGTAGAGGAAGTTGATTGGATTCAAACAACCACTCAAGATCACTTTGATAGAGAGTATTTTGATGACCCTTTGGAGAAAGCCTTAGTGAATAATGAGCAAGTAGATTTCCTAGCTGATTGTGACTTGGAGAATTGTGAGGGAGGAGAATTTGAGGAAATGAAAAATTCAGTGCTGATGATGAATCAGTGGAGACCATCTGTTGAGTCTTTAGAGCTGCCCATAGCCAAGCCTGTCATTTTTGGACCAGCCACCAAAACCTGAGAGAAAACCTTTGCCAAGTGACTTGAATATGTATTTTTAGGTGAGGGAGAGTCCTATCCAGCTGTCATTTCATCTCAGCTGAGTTTGGACCAAGAAAATAGACTTGTGGAAGTCTTGAGGAAGCATAGAGGAGCTTTGGGCTGGACATAGCAGATCTGCAGGAATAAGTCCATTGATTTGCACTCATAGAATATTTTTGGAGGATGAGGCCAAGCCTATTAGGCAAATGCAAAGGAGACTCAACCCCAACATGAAAGAGGTTGTTAGAGGGGAGGTAATCAAGCTTTTGGATGCTGGAATTATCTACCCCATCTCAGATTCTAAGTGGGTGAGTCCAACTCAGGTAGTGCCTAAGAAATCTGGAGTGACTGTGATTAAGAATGAAAAAGAGGAATTAGTTCCAATGCGCATCCAAACAGGATGGCGCATGTGCATAGATTATAGAAAGTTGAATGCAGTCACAAGGAAAGATCACTTCCCTCTTCCATTCCTAGATCAGGTATTGGAAAGAGTGGCAGGGCATGCATTTTACTGTTTCTTGGATGGTTACTCTGGGTATAATCAGATTGAGATTGCATTGGAGGATCAGAAAAGACCACATTCACTTGCCCATTTGGCACATTTGCATATAGGCGTATGCCTTTTGGTCTTTGCAATGCTCCTGCAACATTTCAGAGATGTATGATGAGTCTGTTTAGTGATTTTGTAGAGAGATTCCTTGAAGTTTTTATGGATGACTTTTCAGTATATGGCAGTGACTTTGATACATGTTTGGGAAACTTAGAGAAGGTTTTGATTAGATGTGAGGAGAAAAACTTGGTTTTGAATTGGGAAAAATGCCACTTTATGGTAACTCATGGAATTGTCCTTGGCCACATAGTGTCTTCTAGGGGGATAGAAGTAGACAAAGCTAAAGTGGAAATTATTCAAAAACTTCCTACCCCTAGATGTGTTAAGGATATCAGATCATTTCTTGGCCATGCTGGGTTTTATAGAAGGTTTATTGCATCATTCAGTGCCATTGCTAGACCTTTGTGCAACCTTCTATCCCAGGATGTTCCCTTTGATTGGACACCAGAGTGTCAGGCCTCATTTGATAGACTTAAGAGTTTGCTCACCTCAGCTCCCATTATGCAGCCACCAGACTGGACTTTACCATTTGAGATCATGTGTGATGCTAGTGATTGTGCCATTGGTGCAGGCTAGGACAGAGGAGGGATGGAGACCACATGTGTTGTACTATGCTAGCAAAACCCTTAGTGAAGCACAAAGGAATTACACTACTACTGAGAAGAGGTTGCTAGCAGTATTATACCTGGACAAGTTCAGATCATACCTGGTAGGTTCTCATGTCATAGTATACACCTGACCATGCTGCTTTGAAGTATCTCTTGACCAAACCTGATGCTAAGCCTAGACTTATTAGATGGATTCTTCTGCTTCAAGAATTTGATTTAGAAATCAAGGACAAAAAGGGAGTTGAAAATGTAGTTGCTGATCACCTTTCTAGAACTCCCACATCAAGATTTAGCATCTTTTGATTCTCCCATCAATGAGACATTCCCTGATGAGCAGTTGTTCCACATAGACTCTTCTGAGGTACCTTGGTTTGCAGATATAGCCAACTACCTAGCTTCAGGTATTGTGTCTTCTCACTGGACCATGTTGGATAGAAGGAAGTTCTTTAGGAATGTGAGACACTTTTCTGGGATGACCCTTATTTGTTTAAGTATTGCTCAGATCAAGTCATAAGGAGATGCATACCCGAGAGTGAAGTACAGAGTGTCATTAGTTTTTGTCATACTCTTGCATGTGGAGGTCATTTTCAGCTAGGAAGACAGTGGCAAAGATTTTACAGAGTGGATTGTTTTGGCCTACCATGTTTAGGGATGTGCATGCCTTTTGTGTTGCTTGTGATAGGTGTCAAAGGCTTGGTAAGATCAACTAGGAGAAACATGATGCCACTTCACCCCATTTATGTGCTTGATATCTTTGATTGTTGGGGTATGGATTTTATGGGACCATTTGTGAATTCATTTGGCAATGAGTATATCTTAGTGGCAGTGGATTATGTTTCAAAGTGGATAGAAGCCATACCAACTAAGACCAATGACCACAAGGTAGTGATAAAATTTTTGAAGGAAAATGTGTTTTCAAGATTTGGAATGCCAAAAGCCATGATAAGTGATAGGGGAACACATTTTTGCAATAGACATGTTGGTCTTTTGATGAAGAAGTATGGGTGTTACACAAGGTTGGAACATCTTACCACCCCCAAACAAGTGGACAAGCTGAATTGGCCAATAGAGAGATCAAAAGAATCATTGAAAAAACAGTGAATCCCACAAGGAAAGATTGGTCTTTGAAATTGGTTGATGCACTTTGGGCTTATAGGACTGCCTACAAGACTATCTTAGGCATGTCTCCTTATAGGTTAGTGTGTGGAAAAGCTTGTCATCTTCCTATGGAACTTGAACACAAGGCTTTTTGGGCAGTGAGACATTTTAATGAGAGCATCACTGAATCTGGTTTTCAAAGAAAATTGCAAACTAAATGAGCTTGAGGAGATTAGGAATGATGCATATGAGAATACTAAGATCACCAAGGATAGAGTGAAGAATGGCATGATACACATATCCTCAAAAGAGAGTTGTTGTGGGTCAAAAGGTCTTGTTGTATGACTCAAGGTTACACTTATTTCCGGGAAATTGAAGTCCAGATGGAGTGGTCCATATGTGATTCAGAACATCACTGAGTTTGGGGCTGTTGACATTCAAAAATCCAACCTCCAAGAATGTTTTTAGAGTGAATGGACAGAGATTGAAAGAGTATCATGAGAATTTTGTTGCTGAAGTAGAGAGTTGGGATCTTGAAGATCCCCCAAATTCTGTTTGAATGGAGGAAGAATTCTGATTTTGTATCATAGTAGTGTAGGTTCTGTTATGCTTTTGATTTTCTGTTTTCTTTTGTTTTTGTAAAAAAAAAAAAAAAAAAAAAAGAGAGAGGTTGTATATAGTTATTGCTAACCTTCAGTTTTCAGCTGCAAGTAGTACTCAACTGAGGAAGTGAAGAATCTGCTTGATGAAAAGAATCCATTCAAATCTGATTTGATCAGTTGCAATTGCAACTGCAGCTGTGATCATGCAGTAGCTGGACTAAATGCCTTGCCACTGCTGAAATGAGAGCTTGAAACAAGGTTGGTGGGGAATTGGTCACAGCAGCTGACTATAGCTTCATTTCTTGGTAATAAGTTGAATTTCATTCACAATCTTCAGGTATGTTGCTTCACCAACCTTTCTTTAACTTGCTGGTTTAATACATTGAGGACAATGCATGATTTTAGTTGGGGGGGACACAATCTGAGTTTGTGGATGTGAATAATATTTTACTTGCAATTTGCTGAATTGAGTGATTGGATATGATCAGAATGTTTTGAATATGATTTGGAATTGCTTGAATTGAATTAAGATCATGCTTATGTCAGTTTGAGTTTGCATATGTTGAAAATTTGAAAAAAAAAAAATTTTTTTTTTTGAAAATTTGGAAAAATTGCAAAACTTCTTCTTGAATTAGTTATTTCTTTTGAAATAATTTTCGAATCCTAGCTGTTGGCAAAACTTAATTTGAGTATTCTTAAAAATGGGGGAAGAATTTCTGGTTTTCTGGACACTGGAATTGCAAATTGCTGATAACCTGTATTCGAATATGGGTCTGGGTATTCGAATATGATGTCGGTTTTAAATCCTGTATATACCCGTGAGTGGCCCCATTCAAGGTCCTGTTCTATTCGAATACGAGCCCTGGTGCCCACAGACCCTGGAACCTTCACCATTCCACATCTTCTTCCAGTCTTTTACTTTCAGATTATCTGAGTGTGATTTTGAGTTGACATTGAAAGGAAGATTCAGATACAGAGTTGCGATTGAAGAAGCTAGGGTTTACAGTTTTGGAGAATTTCTGATAAAGGGTGGAGAATCAACTGAAGCAAGATGCCACCAAAGAGGATGAAGAAGATGGCTTACAAAGGTAAGGCTAAAAGAAGGAGCATGAGGATTTTGAGCCAACATGGTAAGGTTTCTTCACTTGTTTTCAGGAACCCATAACATATGAGCTGTCATCTTCTAAATCAGACCGTAGGTCTTCCTCTAGAACAGAATCATTCCATTCTGTAGGAAATGAGAGTTTGAGTGAGAGACATGATGATCATGTCTCTAACGTTGAAAAGGAAAACTCTGATGGAGTTCCTGAGAATGTGCCGACTAAGGAACACACCTCTGCTCCTGAGGATGAGGTCCATACCTCTGAAAAATGTTCTTTTGGATGAACCTAAAGCACAATCTGACCATGATCTTTTTGATGAGGGTTCTTTTGATAATTTGAGGTTTTCCAACAAAGCTTCAAAGCTGAAATATGATGAGAATTACAGCAAGAGAGCTGTGTTGACTGAAAGAGGAATTAAATTAGAGGATTACAATGAACCACCCTATGAATTGTTAGAACTATTTGAGCAAAGGGGCTGGGTACATTGGGTTACAACCAGTAGGAGGGCTGTAGTACCCATATGGGAGAGAGTTTTACTCAAATGCTGAAGTGGGTATGATTCATGGAGACCTGAGATAAACTCTAAGGTTAGAGGGAAGAGAATTAGTTTGAATCTTGAGAAGATTTCTTTCATAGGTCACTTGCCTGTTGAAAGAATACCCGAATCCACACCTAAACAAAAAGCACGATGGGAGAAGCAATTGCATAAGGACAATTTGGCTAGGCTCTTCACAGCCAACCCTCAAGCTCAATGGACCACTTCTAGGATGTCCAAGTCAGGAATTACTCCCAAAAGTAATATCCTTCACATGCTGGTCTGTTCTTTATTTCTGCCCCATGCTTACAAGTCAACCAGCACTCTTGAACAAGCCATGATTATGGGAAAGATGTTGTTAGGCATTCCCATGGATTTACCTTACCACATTTGGTTGGTTATTTCTCATGTGGTAGAAAAAACCAGAATCCACAGCTGGGCTGCCTTTTGGAGGTTTAATTACAGAGATAATTCAACACTTTTGGGAATAGAGGAAGAGGTAGGAATGGCCATTGTGAAAGCTGCTCCTTTGATAGACAAAATATCTATGAATCGAAGTCGAGGACAATTGAAGAAGGCTGCTCCACCTGCAGTTGAGAACAACCAGCAGCAGCCAGCAGAGGAGGAGGCAACTGAAGCAGTCCCTATGAGCACAGAGGAGAAGTTGACATTAATCCAGAAAAATCAAGAAGTACTGATAAGGGAAGTGAGTGAGCTGAGACAGGGGCAGCAAAAGCTTATTCGAATGGTGGAAAGCATATTCGAATGGAGTCAAGAAGGGAGAAATGCTTAATTTCAGTACTTCAGCCATGATCCAGACTCTTTTGTCCTTGAAACCAGATTTTTGACAGCAAATCTTCAGAATATTTCAAATATGTTTTGTCAACAATAGGATTTGGATTAATGTTCCTGCTGTTTGTTTCTTTTGATTAGGTTTAAGTTGTTTTGTTTACTTTTGCTACCTATGACTTTGAACTTACAACTTGGAATGAATGAAATTTCTGTTTTCCTTGGAATTAGTGATGTCATTTGCATAAATTGGATTGAGCTGAGTTGAAGTATGAAATTTTAAGAGTTGTTGTGGTTGCCATGTGTTTTTAAGTTGAAAAGTGTGTGAATGGATTTAGTTTGAGGATTGTTGATCTAACATTTGTCTTGAGGAATAAATTTATGAATGAATAATGTGTTTTATGGATTTCCAGATATAGTGGAGACTTAAAACCTGAAGTGAGATATTTGAGCCTTAAACTTTGTTCATGAGAGACTTCATTTACTCTAAGGGCTTTCCAAAAGCTCAAGCTTTTTGCACTTCAAATTTCTTCAATAACTCCACTTATACTATTTTGCTTTGGGTGTTTGTGAAGTGATGGATGAATGGAACTAGACTTCTGATTCTTAACTTTTATGGTTGAATGGAATGAAATCATAGAAATGATATTAGGCCATTTTTCTTAACATTTGAGCTTGGAATGCCTTTCTTTGATGAACATCATCCTTGGAGCCAAGTTTGAGCTTTATTAGAGCATTCATACTTCTTTATTCTTACCACATCATACCTTTAACCATTATGAATGCTCTTTAGCCTTCCCTAACAGATTGGAATACACTGAAAATATTAAGGAAGAGAAATAAACAACATTTTGGGATTTGGAGGTGAGAAGAAAGAAAAATGAATGGAATGAGGAAAAAGGAATTGTTAAGGGAAATTGTTGATAAAAAGAAAATCAAAAAGGTGGAAACTGTTTTACTTTTGAAATACATTCATTAAACTTTCAATTTCAAAAAAAAAAAAAAAAAGAAGAAGAAGAATTGGAGAAGGATGGAAGAAAGTTTATTTCAGTGTTCCAAATCAGTTTTTGAATTCCTTATCCTTCCCTTCTATTACCTTATTAAACCTCATGGCCCCATTACAACCCATTGCAAGTCCTAATTGATCTTTGAAAGAATTTTCATTCAATTGTGAAATTTAGGAGTTAGGGAATCATGGTGAAAATTCTGAAATTACTTTGCTACATCATTCCTTCATGGAGTTATGCCAAGTCTAATTCTTTCTTGAATACATCGTTTTTGACTTGTTGATGCCACCTTCTAGAATTTGATGAACATTTACTCTTAATAGGGGCATCTTGAGTGAAACCTTGTGTGCTCTATTTTCTTTGGAGTGAATTCCAAGGTGAGATTTGAAGTCAAAACTTGGGAATGAAATGGAATGCAAAGTTCAGAATTAAATGAAGTTCTAAAAGATGTATGTTAAGATTGATAGAGTTAAAAGCTGCTATTCATTCACATTCATTTCACACATTTGGCAAGTTTCACATCTCTTATAAAATTTAAATTTTAAACTTTGCTTATGAAAATTTTTGCTTATGGTGTTGACTAATTCCATATGAATAGCTGAAATATCATTCAAATTGAAATGAAATTAATGCTTTTGGATTTCTCTCCTATTTCTTCTATTAGAAGCATTACTAGGGACTAGTAATGTTGTAGTTGGGGGGTGTGTGATTGGACATCAATTGTTACATATTTATACATTCAAATTACACTTGCACACATCATAAAAAGATATAAAATCTATGTTTTGTGCAGATTTCATCTCCATATCTCCAAAGTGGAATATGTGTTGATTTCCATCGCAAAAACAAGAAATTAAGCTACATTGAGGATGTTGAGAAGAAAGCATGCTGCACAATACATCAAAGGATTGAAGCTATTTCAGAAGAAGAAGAAAATTCAGTTGAAATCAATGCAAAGAGATCAGAATCACTATTCTGGAAATTTCTGCAGCATGGGATCATATTCGAATATGGTTTTACTGTATTCGAATATAAGCTTCTTCACAGCAACGAATTTCATGTGACCCCAACTTCCCCATGTGATGTAACCTGCAATCCAGGGAGGGCAAATCAGTAAAAAAAAAAAGATATAGGAGAGAGAAGGAGCCATCATGAAGGGAACATTCGGTTAGAGGAGAGAGAAAATGAGGAGAGAGAAGGAAAAAAGATTGGGAGTGAGACCCACGCGAAAAAAAAAACAGAGAACATTTTTTTTGGGGAAGAAATTCAGATTTCGGGAGGAGAGTTTTGGAGAGTTTTTTATGGAGAGTTCATAGTTTTACATTGGATTTTCAATTCAGCATTAGAGTTTTTGAGATTTATACTTTGAATTCATTCCAATTTCTGTAATCAGATTTTCAAGTCTAAATCCATTAAACTTTCAATTTCAGATTGTAATGTCTTTGAATCAGATTTGCACTTCTGTTTTTCTTCTTTTTAACATGCTCGGCTAAGATTTCTTGAGCCAAGGCAAGGGTAATGCCCTTCCAATGAATCTCAAGTGGCCGAACTTCATGAATTTACTTTGAGTTCTTATAGTATCAAGTTGATTTGCAGCTGGGTGTCTTAGAACTCATTGATTCAAGACCCGATTAATCCAACTTTGTATATCCTATTGATGAGTTCATAGGTGTTGCTTAACTTAGAACTCTCATGATATTGTTGTATGTGGGTTGCTAGAATTAGAGCTCCTATTGTCCTTAAAATAGGTTATGCACATTGAGTGTTTAATCCATGGTTTGTTTCAATTGAAATTAATTTTCTCAAAAATCGGTACAAATTGATTTGGTAATTTATAAACTCTTGGCACTTGAAATTCATTCGGATTGGTATTAAACTTGCCTTGCTCAACTTTTTTATCACTTAATCTTTTAGTTTAAATTCACTTTGCTTTTGGAAAGTTAGTTCAAAATCATCAACCAACCAAATCAGATTTTAATTTTCTATTTTACATTTTTCTGTGAGTTGTGTTTTGCCAAATTAATCTCCATTAGAGTCATTCACTTCATTACTCCCTAGATCCTTGTGGAAATGACCTGGGACTTACCAGTTATTTTGTGCTTCAACCACACCTTGCACTTGGGGGAAAACTTGTCTTGATTTACCTCACTTAACATTTTCTTTAAATTTGAATTTATAATCTGAATTTTCATTTGAGCTTTTATCTTGGAGTGAGGTAATTAAACAAGAACAGCATTAATCTTTATCTCAAATGAATATTGTCACTCGCTTGTTGTAATAGGGTATTCAAACAATTTAAAGATACTTGAGTAAAGTTTAGATTGCTCAGATGAACCAATATTCAAAACAATCTATATATGCTAGTATTTCTACCTTAAATTTTTATTTAGGCATTTACTTATGTTATAACTGAACTTGATGAAAATTCTGCTGCTATTGAACTTTAGTTGTGGTGAAACTTACTTTGCTATAACATAAACTAACTGGAGTGTTATCCACATTTATTAAATTGGACATTTCTCGGTATTCTTTAAAAAAAAAAAGACAAGTCAAATACGACACAACAAAAATAAGAAATCACAAAGAAAAAGTAAAATACGACACAAATATATTAAGTTAAAAATTAATGCAACTTATTTAATTAGATTCAAAATAATTTAATTATTTAATATGTTTGTTAAATTGAGATGAGCAATGCCACATGACAAAAAAAATTTAAATTATATTGATAAATAAAAAATTATTATTTATTATAAAATTTTAAATTATATTGATAAATAAAAAAATTATTATTTATTATAAAATTTTAAATTATATTAATAGAATATTTTGTGGGAAAATGGTCAACCAAGCAGTCCTGTGAGGAAAATTCTTGGGGAGCCATCAACCAAGTGTGCCTCTTATATGCATAACTTCATCTTTGCCAAATTTCTGGGAAACCATCCATAAAAAGCCTAAAGTTAAAAACCCAAATTGCAAACTTGTAGTTTCCTATAAAAATTTGGGGATTTTTAAATCTTTTATTATTTATTTATCCATTTTTAATCCGAAGACACTTTTTTCTGCTTATTCACACAAGTGGATTCCATAGGAACCTTTATTTTGGCAGGTAGCTTTCATAGGAAACCATGACAATATGGCCTGTCACTTTGATAAATGAGGGGTGGGCGCCTAATATAATGTAAATTTTATTTTCATATATGCCATTGGCTCATACTAAATTATTGAACAAACATTTCTTACTTGGAGGTCAGACAAAGACGGAAAATAATTAAAAATGAACCATATATCCATCAAAATCAGCAGCTTTTGAAAGCTGCAATGGAGACAATTTCATCTGTCCCTCTCAAATCATCAAAGTGATACATCAGCTTCTCACCATCCTCATGCGTTAATCAGAAAAAGATCAATACTTTTGGTCTCCTAAGCATATCTAGAATGAACTAATTGAGACCAATCTAGATTTTACATCTCACTGAGCTTAACTGCTGAGTGGCCGCAGTTTTGACCCTTGGGATTAAATGGTTTGGGTTTCAAGAAGCTTTTGATTATTATTTTTTTAATTTTTAAAATCTTATTGAAAGTGATGTTTCTTTCAATTTATCATGTTGAATTTGAAATATCCTTGCACATTACAAAGATATGAATCTATGCATTTGGATGAAAAGGAGGGGAAGTTCAATGAAAGGGAAAGTATGAGATAGGAAAGAGAAGGAAGAAAAAATATCATCCTTATGACCATTTTGTAGTTTGGATAATCAGGTAATTATAAGGGGTAAGGGAACTAAAAAGAAAAAATAATACACATAGAGACACACACGTATATATTATATATAATAAATGTGACTTAAAAATAATCATAAAGGAAAATAAAAATATTAGATATGTATATATGCATGGATTTTTAGAACTTCTTATATATGGATTTTTTTATTATTCATTGGTTGTCACTATAAAATATTGGATATGTATCTTATGATTATTTATTGTAGGTCATTAAAAATGGATAAAAGTTGGATGAAGCTTAGAGATCGAGTCAGCGATAAGTACAGAGTGGGGGTTAACGCATTCATTGAATTTGCTACTACAAATGTTGGGATGAATGGAAAGATTCGTTGTCCATGTGTGAATTGCATGAATGTTTCATACATGGACATTAATATAGTGAAGTACCATTTATTTTTGAAAGGAATATCGCCGACATACACAACTTGGTTACATCATGGTGAAGTCGTTGCTACTGATTTGTCAAATATAGAAATTGATTTCATGGATGATAGTAGAGAGGATTTTGAAGACATAATGGCAGCCAATGAAAGCGAACATGATACTGAATTAGAGGAAAATGGCGATGAGTTTTCCAATATGTTGGAAGATATTTATTTTGGAAATTTGATGAATGATCATGATATAGAAGGAAGTCTTGATGGCATAGAAGTGGATGATATTCGAAACTTCGACAAGCTATTACATGAGGCTTGGCGTGAGTTATACCCAGGTTGTAAATAGTATACCGTGTTATCGTTTGTTATCACTATTATGCATGCGAAGGTTATGTTTAAGTGGAGCAACAAATCTGTAGATTATCTATTAAAGATCTTAAAGAAACTTTTGCCCAATTGTAACGAGAGGGTTCCTTGGACTATTTATGAGGCTAAGAAATTATTACATGATTTAGGCTTGGGGTATGAGTGCATTGATGCTTGTAAATTTGATTGTGCACTTTTTTGGAAGGATAATGCAAGCCTAGATAAATGCCCAGTATGTCAAACACCCAGATACAAATCACGAGGTCGAAATGAGAAGAAAATTGCACACAAGGTATTAAGATACTTCCCACTGACACCGAGGTTGAAAAGATTATATATGTCGAGGAAAACAGCTACGGACATGAGATGGCATAAGGAGAAGCGATTTGATGATGGAATATCGAGGCATCCCGCCGATGGTGATGAGTGAAAAAATTTGACAGAACACATCCTGAATTTGCTAGAGACTTAAGAAATGTGAGGCTTGGCCTTGCCACCGATGGGTTTAATCCTTTCGGAAACATTAGCATTTCATACAGTATGTGGCCTATCATAGTTACACCATATAATTTACCACCCTGGAAATGTATGAAAGAGCAATTTTGCATGATGTCGTTACTTATTCCAGGACCAAGTGCGCCAAGTCGAAATATTGGTGTTTATATGCGCCCATTAATTGATGAATTGAAGGACTTGTGGGAAAATGGTGTGTGCACTTATGATGCATCGTCGGGATGCAACTTTCAAATGCGTGCAGTTATTATGTGGACTATTAATGACTTTCCAGCTTATGGTAATCTATCAGGGTGGACAACAAAAGGCTATATGGCTTGCCCTAATTGTAATGAAGAACATTCAACCCAATCATTAAGAGGTAAGATTGGATACATGGGTGCTCGTCGTTTTCTTCCTGATGACCATTCTTGGCAAAGGAGCAAGCTTTTTGACGGTAAAGTTGAGAATCGACGAAGGCCACAGGTTTTAACTGGTGAGCAAATATTTGAGCAAGTATCAGCAGGTACGTATGAGCCATTTGGGAAACACCCAAGCAATCTTAAAAGGAAGAAATTGATGAGCAATTCTCAAAGAGATATTATTAAGAAATTCAACTTGAATTGGAACAAACAAAGCATTTTGTTTGAGCTACCCTATTGGAAGACACTCAATCTCAGGCATAATCTTGATGTCATGCATATAGAAAAGAATATATGTGACAGTTTAATTGGCACATTGTTAAGTATTCATGGAAAGAGTAAGGATACTCCAAAAGCTCGTATGGACTTAAAAGACATGAAGATTAGGAAAACCTTGCATTGTAAGGAGCGTCCTGATGGCAAACTCATAATACCTCCTGCATTGTACACATTGTCTCCACAGGAAAGACAAAAGTTCTTAGATTTCTTACAGTCTATCAAGTATCCAGATGGATATGCAGCAAACATTTCCAGATGTGTAAATACAAAGGATGCTAGGTTGTTGGGCCTTAAAAGTCACGATTGCCATGTTCTCTTACAAAAAATTCTTCCGATTGGGATGCGTGGATGCCTTAGCAAGGATATTTGCACTCCATTATTTGAGCTAGGGAATTTTTTCCAAGAATTATGTGCCAAGACATTGAATATAAGTCAATTTGAAAAAATAGAGGAACGCATTGTTTTGATCCTTTGTAAGTTAGAGAAAATTTTTCCCCCTGCATTCTTTGACGTCATGGTACATTTGCCTATTCATTTACCCATGAGGCTAAACTTGGGGGGCCAGTGCAATATCGGTGGATGTACCCGATTGAACGGTAATATATTTCTTAACTTTACTTATAGAATTACATATTAAAGGTCATCATAAAATGTTTGACATGTAACCTAATTTTGTTTTATCTCTTTTATATTAAAGGTTTCTTGGCACACTGAAAAAATTTGTCACAAATCGAGCTCACCCAGAAGGCTCAATTGCAGAGGCATATATTGTGAAAGAATGTCTTACCTTCTGCTCAATGTATCTTAATGAGACTGAAACTGTGTACAACAGAGAAGAGCGGAATGTTGATGGTGGTGATCGTGGCCCTGGCTTAGCAATATTCACTCAAAGTGTCCGTCCTATTCTTCCTATTTATCGACTTCACGACATTTCCATTAAAGAACGGGAGATGGCTCATTGGTTTGTCCTTTACAACAGTTCTGAAATCGATCCATATTTGGAGTACGTTTTCATATATACGTCTTTCTTATTTAAGAAATTAGCAATTAATTATAATTTTTGTTCCATAATTTCTTTGTTTAAATAGGGAGCACAAACGCATTTTGGAAACTGAAAGTATGAGGGACATCATGAAAAGGCATATGGCGTTGTTCCCTAATTGGTTTAAATGCCGTGTAAGATATAATTGTAATATGTCATTTTCACCCAATTAACTTCACATCAATTAATGTGCATTACTTTTCATTGTATAGATGATTCACTTGAGATCTAAGGGGTCGCCAGAAGCCACTGATGAATTATGGTCATTAGCTAATGGCCCTAATCCAATAATAAGTCTATATTCAGGTTGCATATCTAATGGTGTTCGATTCCACACAAAAGATCTGAAAAATCGTCGAAGAAGTCAAATAGTGGGGTGACAGTTGAAGGAGACCATAAGGGGCAAGCTCATAACTTCTATGGATTTTTGTGTAAAGTATGGGAAATGAGATATATGTTTGATCATCATGTAGTTTTGTTTCAATGTGAATGGTTTGATACTGGAAGTAGTAAGACTATATGCATGGATGCACATTGCACTGTCATAAATGCTGGAAGTCGATGGTATAAAGATGACCCATTTGTTTTACCAAATCAAGTAAAACAAGTTTTTATGTCAATGATACAAAATTAGGAGGTAATTGGAAAGTTGTACAGCATATTGAACGACGTGGAATATGGGATATACCAGAAAAAATAAGTGAAGAGATACACAATGATGAGATAGGTGATGTGTTCCAACAAGATGAAACCACTGATATTCCTCCTATTGTTATTGAAGATCAAATTGGAGATGAGTTATGTAGAAATGATATTGAAGCTGAAATAATCCAAAATGACTTCATTAACACAGAGAGACGGGCGCGTGATGAACGTTTTGGGCTTGATAATTTCATATGTGATGAGGACGAGGATTTTGTGGGAATGGAGCATAATGTCGATGAAGACAAATTCCATTGTGAATCTGAGTCCGAGGGTGATTCTGAGTCGAGCAATGATTATGATGTAGAACCTTGATTTCAAGGTAAAATAGGATTTTACTCTAATGGGTAAATTTGTAAAATGTGGGAAAAGGTTGAATCGAACTTCCTTCTATTATTTGAAACAATTTCTTATTATGTTTTATTTTATTTTAGAATAATTATAATTTTGATTAAATAAGAGTGTCTACTAACTTTTTTTTACATCTAATGTTGCATAGGTTGTCAACATGCCAGCTGGTAGGAGAGTAGGATCGAGTCGGCAGTCGACTACTAATGCTACGCATTCGATCGAGTCGCCGAGTGCTGTTGAAGGATCATTACCATTAGGATCACCTGTGACTGGAGAGGCAGCTACATCAGGAGAATCACCTTGTGTTGGCAGCAGTAATTTCATTTTACTATCATTTTTTAAAAAATTTTGTTGTTCAATTATATTTGTTTGATTGTTAATTATTTGGCATAATGACAGCTTCTCTGGTAAGATCACATGCTCGTGGCCCTACAAAAGGTAAAGGTGTGCAGCGGGAAGTAGATAAAAATAAAGGAGAAAAACTTCAAGTTGAAGTTTGCCCAGTAGCATGCACATTCGTTGGGAAAAATGCCACAAAGATTGCTAATCAACTCGGCGTGCAGATCCGTCTTTCAGCGCCATTACAGGGTGTTAATACTTGGACCCAAATTGATAGGGGCAGTAAGGACGCCATCATTCAAAATGTGTTGGTAATGCATTATTTCAATTATGTATTTTTATTATGTTTAAATATATGTTTTTGTGTTTCTAAATAATGCCAAGAATGTTACCTATGATATATTGCAGCTAATGTTTGACATTAAGGACTTTCCAGAGCAATATGTTCAAGAGGCCATCGAAAAAAAAATGTTACTCATTATACAAGGATTAGCGATTCTACTGGAAGAAAAGGTACTTAGAGTTGTTAAATGAGGAAAAGGACCCTTATGTTAATGCCCCTGACCTAGGAAGACAAGAAGATTTAAAGTATATGATAGACGTCGTATGGAGTTCTGATAAGCATCAGGTAATTTAATAGTCACTATTTTGAATTCTAAAAAAGTTTACACAAATACATGATTTACTAATTAAGTTTTTTTTAAGAAACGAGCGGCCCAAGCAAAGAATAATCATGCTCAATTGCCTTACAATCATACGTCTGGATCCCAATCATTTCCAGCGAAATTATCCTTTCAGGTAATATGTTAATTTTTAAGTTATTTCTATTGTTATATTTTTGACTTTTAGCTTTAAATTTGCATTCTCTCACTGTTACTTATTAAATAGACTGAGAAACTTGGAGATGAGGGTCTCCCATTTTCAACATTTTACAAAGACACCCATTGGAGTAAGAAGAAGAATGATTACATTCATCCACAATGTCAGCAAAATTATGTATGCGCCATATTTAATTTTTTACAATTATGTTCTTTTATTCCATTTCCCATTAATATTATATAAATTGATTTTTATTTGTTTCAATCATGTACAGGATGAAATTGTTAGACTTGAGATTGAGCCAGCAGAGTCAGGTGAGCCACGTTATACACCGGAGCAACTCTCTCAGATGGTGCTTGGAGAAAGATCAGGTTATTTGCTCGGGTTTGGGAAAGGTCCAAAGCCATCCTCCTCAATAAGATCTTCAGCGTCATCTAAAATATGTTACACCGAGATTGAAAAGTTGAAGGCACAAATTGAAAAACAAAATGAACGGATGCGACAATATGAGGAGGATAGGAGAAATTATGAAGAGGAAAAGAGAAAGATGGAAGAAGAAAGGAGAAGGATGGAAGAAGAAAGGAGAAGAATGGAAGAGGATATGAGAAAGATGGAAGAAGATAGAAGGGTGAAGGATGAGAAGACACGAAAACAATTTCAACAAATATTTGCGATGATGCGGGACAAATTTCACGAAGGTGGTTCTGTGGGCACATCTACTTGATTTGGTAAGTAACTTTACTCTCTAGATATCTATGTTTTTTTTTTCTATATTTGTATATTACCCTCAAGAAAGAAATAAAAACAAATGTTTAAAGACTGTCAGTTTGATTAAGCATTTCATACATAAATGTGCTTACTTCAAAGTTAAATAGAAAAATTTTATAACCACTAGTTATAGTGAATGGCTCCTTTGCATAATTTTGCTTGTGATTCATTTGTGACTTATCCCATAATGATGTCTAAAGTATTTCAATGAATGATTGTGTTTTTCTATTCCTATTAAGTTAGAGAAGAGCATACATTCCTATTACTTACATCTTGCATGTTTTTTATGTTTGGAATTTAAAGAAGGAATGATGTCTATAATTGTCTTCAATCTATATGCATTTTATTAAACTCCTCCAAAAAAAGCATAAGAAGTATATAACTTATTCCGAATGTTCTCTAACTACAGGGAATGGTGATCGGTCAATTCTCAAAGGAGATGGCTCAAAAGAAAACAACTCTTCCTCAAAGAGACAAGAAAAAATCTAATGACACCTTTGCTCAGGGAGGGAGTTTAAAGCAACTCTCTTGACTCAGGGATCAATTTCTCTTATGTATTCAAGCAATGACACTTCCTTTGGTTGATCTAACCGTTTACTTTTGTAAGTTTGTTTTTCTATTTTTGGAACCATTTTTTGTTTTCTAGCTAGTATGTGAATTTTGAAGACATATGTTTTATTAATTTTAAGGTGTAGAATATTTAATTTTAAAGTGTTGATGGTATATAATTTGATGGTGAATGTTTTGTTGATTTGTTGATGGTGAATGGTATGGTTTGTATGCAATGTTTCAGGGAATTGAATTTTGTATAGGAAAAAAATTCAAGAAACAAAAGGTGTCTGGAAGTTTTTTTTTTTTTTTTTTTTTTTGAGCATTCCCGACCAATTGGTCGGGGAAAGTAAGTATTGCCGACCACTTGGTCGGGAAAAGTGATGAATCACCGACCAAGTAGTCGGGGAAAGAAGAAATTAACAACCTCAAGGCTAATTGGCGACCAAGTTTTTGGTCGGGAAAAAATGGTTAAATCAAGAATAATTTGGACATTTGCCGACCAATTGGTCGGGAAAAGTCTTCATCATTACCGACTAGTTGGTCGGGAAAAGTCTTCATCTTTGCCGACCAACTAATTTTAGTCGTTAAAGGTTTGATTTTTACCGACGAGTTGGTCGGTGAAGGTTTAATAATGCCCGACTAGAATTTTGTCGGGAAATATCTCAATTTAGCGACCAAATTAGTTTTTAGTCGGCAAAAGTTTTCCCAACTAAACTTCGCCGACCAGATGCCGACCAAATATGTTTGGTCGGTAAAAGTTTTGCCGACCAAATTTTGACCTTTACCGACCAAGTTTTTGGTCGACAAATGTGTGATTTCTTGTAGTGTGTTTTGACACCTTAACTTCAGATCCACAAAAATATCCCTTCAGTAAAGTTGTAGATATGGAAGTCTAGTTTACTATATTAAAATTCACGAAAATTGAACCGTTGGATCTTAAGATATCATCTATATACTAACACATGTTTGATTTTTCTGTTTACCCGAGTTAACCTCTAGTTCAAATATTCATCTTACTTTGGTTTCTATTACTCCAAACTTTGAAATTCCTTTATTCCTTCATCCAAATTATGTGAAAATATCTAAAAAATAATATCAATCTCTTCCAACTCTATTATCTTGAATCTATCAAATAAATTGTAACATCTCATACAATGTCTATTTGAAAATTAATTGTGAAAATTTAATTCAATGTTTGTTATCATCAAAATCAATTATAAAACTAACTTTATAAACCTTGGGCCAACAAACACTGACTGCATATGAAATATCTGGATGAGTGCATACCATAGCATACATGAGGCTTCCAACTGCACTAGCGTATGATACACAAGATATTTCTATCTTTTCTTTTTCAGATTGTGATGACAAAACTGTTGAAAGCTTAAAATGTGCAGTAAGTGGAGTACTCACAGGCTTAAAGTTTTGCATACCAAAACGTTCAAGTACTTTTGAATGTACTTTTTCTGTGACAAGTACAACTTTTTTGTTTTTCTATGCCTGTGAATTTCCATACCCAAAATCTTTTTTGCTAGACCCAAATCTTTCATTTCAAACTCACCGCTAAGTTGAGCTTTTAACCTAACAACCTCAGACATGTTCTTTGTAACAGTGAGCATGTCATCAACATATAATAGCAAATACACAAAGGAACTATCTATGAGCCTTTTAAAGTAGACACAATTATCATGCTTACTCCTTGAGAAGCCACGCTCTATCATGAATGTGTCAAACCGCTTGTCTAGGTGATTGTTTCAGGCCATACAAAGATTTCTTCAATAAGCAAACATGGTCCTCTTTTCCTACAACAATGAACCCTTCTGGTTGATGCATGTAAATTTGTTCTTCAAGCTCACCATGTAAGAAACTTATTTTGACATCAAGCTATTCAAGCTCTAAGTCAAACATGGCAACCATAGCAAGGAACATGTGAATAGAGCTATGCATCACAACTGGTGAGAACACTTAATTAAAGTCCACACATTCCTTTTGACTATAGCCCTTTGTAGGGATGGCAATGGGGCAGATCAGAGGCGAATATAGTAATATCCAAATTCGAACTCCAAATTCTCCACCTACCTCCAAATTTGCCTTGAAGTCTAAACAGATATTATTTTTTGACCTCCATCCCCACTCCAAACGAAAAACGGATATATCCACAGATATCCAAAACTCTGAACCATCTGTTCGCCTCCTCTAAATCTGCCTTTAAGTTGATACATAACTTGATTGCATATGTAACCTATTATTACCAAATAATTCATCTCTAAAACCAAAATAATACATAACGTCATCATAATAATAATTTACCAAAGTAATACTTAAACATCTCCAAAACTAATATTTTACCAAAGTACCATTTAAACAATAGATACATAATTCCAAAGTATATTGTCCTAACTCAAAGTAACAAATACAAAATATGATAGTTCATACTATAATTATTAATCTCAATTTCTTGAACATCCAAAAAGCATAAGTAAATTTTTTCAAAAATTTAAAATGTAATTATTTACACTTATCAAACTATCTAAGAAAAAATTAATAAGTTGCATTTTCTATATATTTTTAAAAAAATAATTTCCATTATAAAAAATATTGAATGTTTCATGAAACATTTTAGTTAAACTATTTAAAAAATCTATGTTCTAGAGAACTCTTTAAATATCAATATTGAAAAGTTTAAAAACATATTTTAACTAAAAATGTTAGAAATACAGAGAAAACAATAAACTATTCAAAAGTCAAGAAAAAGTTACTTAATGAAACAATAATCTTTTGTACTAAAAATAGGAAAAATAAAATAAAATAGTAAATAAAATATTTTAACTATTTTTTAAAATTTGTATCTAGATTTGTTTTTTTAAACAATTGAGTTTACAAGTCACAATAGGTTTTAAAATTGTATAAATTAATACAAATTTGTAAAAGTTACAGTTTCATAATTTGTGCAGTGAGTAACAAATTTAAATTTTATAGGGATTTATATAATTTTGTAGAGTCATAAAATTTTAAATTTATCTCTTTAAGCTTTCTTGATTTTTGCGTTTGAAAGAAATAAATTGAACTTTTAAACTTCAATTTGCACCAAAGTAAAAAAAAAAAATTAATTTATAATTTCTTTTTCCAAACACACCCTAATTAATACAAAATGATGACGATTTTTATTTTAAATTTATTTATCAATATTCATTTTAATGATAATAATAGTGAAGTTCAATAAGTCTAGAGTATTATGAATGTGAATATTGTTTGTTAAGTTATGGTGACATTGGTGCCATCATATTCCAAATGGTTCAGGGTTATTCGGATATTTTTTAGGACAGATCGGAACATATTAGAGCAGATTGGGGCAGATTCAGATTGGATATCGGATTCGGTGTAGATTGGGGTAGAGGCAATCCCATCCCCACATCCGATCCAATATCTAATTTTTTTTAAAAAAAAAAACCAAATCCAAATTCGATCTAATTTCCAAAAAAATATCCGAATTCCACATCCATTAGGCTCAAGTAACGGATCGGATTTGGACGAATCAGCCAAGATGGCCATCCCTAGCCTTTTGCCACCAAGCGTGCCTTGTACCTTGCATCTTCCATTCCTGTGATTCTTTCTTTTTTTTTGAAGACCCATTTGCACCCAACAGTCCTTTTACCTTTAGGCGGTTTCACTAGCTCCCAAGTCTAATTCTTTTGAAGAGATTCAATTTCTTCATTCATAGCAACAGTGTATTGTGCTGAATCCTTATTTGTGACAGCTCCATAATATGTTGTAGGTTCTTGAAACTCTATTATTTCTGCCATTATCAAAGCATAAGAGATAAAATTAGCATTACTGTACCTTAGAGGTGGCCTGATAATTCTCTTCTGTCTACCAATAGCAATATTGTATGGTTGCTTAAGGAGTGCATCATCCGCCTGCTCATCTTCTCTAATGGGCTCATCAGGAATAGTACCTTTCGTGAGGGGGTCCACTTTCAAACTTTAGCCTTTCTTCAATATCAAGGTCTTTACTTTTATCAACACACTCCTTTCTCGGATGCAACATAACTGATTTATCAAATGTAACATCTTTGCTGATAATGAATTTGAGTGACTTAGGATTAGGACACCATAATCTGTATCCTTTCACCCCAGATCCATATCCCAAAAAAAATGCACTTCTTGGCTCGTGGCTCGAGCTTCGCTTCATTAACATGTGCATAGGCTAGGCAACCATAAATTCTTAAATTAGAATAGTTAGCAGGATTACCTGACCATTCCTCTTCAGGAGTCTTGCATTCAATGGAAGTTGATGGAGATCAATTCACGAGGTAGCAAGCTGTGCAAACTGCTTCAACCCAAAAATCTTTTCCTAAACCAATGTTAGAGAACAAACAATGAGCTCTCTCCGAAAGTATCCTATTCATGCGTTCTATTATACCATTATGCTAGGTTGTTTTCCTGATCGTAAGATGCTTCATGATTCTTTTATTATTGCAAAACTCATCAAATTCTCCTGAACAAAATTTAAGACCATTGTTAGTCCTGAGACACTTTATTTTCTTTTCTGTCTGTTTCTCAATCATGGCCTTCCACTATTTAAACTTGAGAAACGCTTCATCTTTGTGATTTAAAAAATAAATCCAGACATTTCTTAAGTAGTCATCAATAAAAGTCACAAAATATCTCGATCCATCTTTTGACGAAACCCGAGAAGGGCCCTAAAGATCAGAATAAATATAGTCCAGTGTACCTTTAGCTCTATGAATGGCCTTACTGAACTTGACTCTACATTGCTTGCCAAAGACGTAGTGTTCACAAAAGTATAATTTTTCTATTCTCTAACCACATAGCAAGCCTTGTTTACTTAACACTGTCATACCCCTTTTACTCATATGCCCCAAACACATATACCATAACTGGGTAGTGTCATGATCTAAACTTGCTGATGATGAGACAGCCACATCTCTAAGAACTCTTAAAGTACATAGAGGTTTTTAATCAACCTCCCTTTCATAACCACCAAAGCTCATTTTGTTACTCGCATGACTCCCCCTTCAGCTGTATACTTGTAGCAATTGGAGACGAGAGTACCAAAGGAGATAAGATTTTTCTTCAAATCTGGCACATGTCGGACATCTGTTAAAGCTCTTATGATACTGTCGTACATCATGATTCAAATTGTTTCAATACCAACAATTTTACAGGGTATATCATTCCCTATTAAAATTGTACCACCGTTCACTGAATGGTATGTCATAAACCAATCCTGATTGGGACACATATGAAAGGAACAACCTCAAGAATCCACTCCTCATTTGAAGATCCACGAAAGATTGCCACTAACAAAACAATTCTGTCACTATTTGAATTTTCTTCAGCAACACCAGCAATTTTTTTCTTCTCCCTTTGTTTAAGCTTTGGACAATCTTTCTTATAATGCCTTGTCTTCTTGCAATAGTAGCATTTACTTTTTTTTGATCTGGATTTTGATTTGGATCGACCTCTGTTGCTACTACTGGGATCACTTCTCTCTAATGTCATCCCCTTGACTGTCAAACCCTCAGCTTGATTTTCACCTCCACCCTCAGACACTTTTGCTCTCAATTCTTCTGATAATAAGGATTCTTTTGACATCCTCCATAGAGATAGTATCCTTTTCATAAAGCATCGTTGTAACAAAATGCTTATATGATGGAAGTAGAGAACATAATACAATAAGGGCTTGATCTTCATCATCAAATTTAATATCAATATTTTTCAAATCCATGACAATTTTGTTGAACTCATCAAGGTGAATTTGAATAGGTCTACCTTTCTTCATGCGCATAGTGTAGAGCTGCTGTTTCAGATATAGCCTATTTGTGAGAGACTTTGTCATGTACAAATTCTCCAATTTGAGCCATAATTTTGCCGTAGTTGTCTCATCTACAATTTCTCAAAATACCTCATCGCTTAAGCACAATTGAATTGCACTTAGTGCATTGGCATCGAAGTCTAATTTGTCTTCATCTGACATTGTTGTAGGGAGTTTTCCCTTTTTTATCCAAAGCTTTATGCAAACCTTATTGGGTTAACAAAGCATGCATTTTTACGCGCCATAACTGAAACTATTCTTCCCATCAAATTTCACAACTTCATATTTAGCTACTACCATATTAAAAATCTCAATAGAAATAACTTGGTTCTGATACCAGTTTGTTGTTACAAATTAAGAATAGTATGGCAATGAAGCATTGACTGACCCTAAAATGTGTTCGAGTTCTACCTCTCAAGTGCAAAAGGGTGGTCGTAGTCTTACTCGATGAAAACCGAGGTCATCTCCATAGGGAGGGCTTTGTTAAAAGCTCTAGACTTGTTCTCTTAATCAGTAGGTGATCCTAAGTTAATCTAAACTAATTTTGGATTTATATAATGCTTGAGTATGGTTAGGTTAAGAATGTTGAAGTGAAGGAATTGCGATTCTAAATTAAGATAAAAACACTACAAATAAAATAACTAAGATAATCTTGACTTCGAACCAAATCTAGTAGTAGGATAATGATGGTTTACTCAAAAGCATTTGTAACTCAACCTAACAAACACACATGCATTGCTAGGTCAGAAGATATTTCATTAAAACCCATTTTATGGAACTCAAGGTAAGCGAAGGCTTTTAAAATTAGTTTCAGACTCATCGGGGCATTGAATCAAACACCTAGTATGCACGAGCGTTAACTTGTAACCAGGCTTCGATTGTAACACGGATGAACTGATTTCTTAAGAAAACCTCAAGTTATGGTTTTATGAAATAGGTTCCAAATCACCGGGCCATTGAACCAACCACTTGATGTGCACGAGTGGCCAATCGTAACCAAGCTTTGGTTATAACACAGGTGATTGATTTCGAAAGTAAACCAAATCTGGGTTTTGGAAAATATATTTTTAACTCACTGGGACATTGAACCAAACACTTGGTGTGCACAAGTAAAAACTTGTAACCAAGTGATAGTTGTAACACAAGTGAGTAGATTTCGAAAAAATCCTAGCTTACTATGAAATTCCAATTAGATATCAAAAATATGTTTCATTGAAAAGAATATTTTATATTTGAGTTCACCAAACTACCACACTACCTTCAATGGCTTGAAGCCAAGAACAAACCCTAGCCAAACATAATCGAACTACGAAGAGGAAAATAAACTTGCATATCATCCATTAATGTAAAATAAACAAGTACGAAGTAAAAACGAAAGATGAAAAGTGGTAACAAAATACTACGACGTAAAAGTGAATGACGAAAACCACAAACAAATTACTACATGTAAACCCCAGGTGCAAAAGTAATGTAATTCTTTTCCAAAATAAAATATAAAGCGGCTACCTAAGTTCTCTTCTAAACTTAATCTGAAAATCCTTTTATAGATGACTACAATGAAGGGCATAAGGGGTACATCACATTGCATAAAGAAAATCAAAGGTCAAAAGTGATGGGTGCCCATGGTTGATGTGGGGCGCCCATGGCCTAATTGTCCAAAGTGTTTGATGAAGTCTTCAATGAAACAGCTCCAAAACCCCCTTTCAGTGGGCACCCATCTAATTTAGGGTGGGGCACCCGTGATTAATGACGGGCGCCCGTGGGAAGCTTCCTCCAGCTATTTGACAAAAATCCTCTGAAACCCTGACTTTGCCTTCAAAAATGCCACTCGGCGAGCACCTACCCGATTTAGGGTGGGGCACCCGTGGCCTTTGTGGGGCGCCCATCAGGTCCATGCTCAGCTCAATCTTCATCTCCTTGCCTAATTTAGCTCATGTTTGCTTCTTTCCTTCTCAATTTGGTCACATAACCCTGCAAAATTCCATAAGTGAATCAATATTCTCATTTAACGCTAACAAATGGAATTTCTAACAAATAACTCACTTATAAACAACTATATAGCCATGATAATAAAACAGAAAATATGCACAATCAAGTATAAAAAATAATTATGGGCAAGAAATGAAGATAACTGCAACACACAAAGGCACAAAAACTATGTGATTTGGCGTAATGCCTACATCCACAAGCAAAGACAGGAGAAATATTTTACTACTACAAAAAAATATGATACAAAATGTGAGAAAGGCCACAAAATATTTCGGTACTAAAATTGAGACAAAAGTACCCGAAATATATCTTACCCTATACACTTAATCTCTCTTACACCCTCTACAATTTAATTATTTTCTTTATTTCTTTCTTGCACTTTTTCTTTTCTCTCTACACACCTTCCCATTCTCTAGACTCCCCTTTTTATACTTGAGAACTAAACCAAAATAGATAACCCAATCTTGGATGATGAGTTGGACATTCAAAGGATGGATGGTTGTAAACCATTCAGTTGATAAACACCACAAATGAAATTTACAAAGTCAAGTTGGACTTTTCCCAACATGGGATTGCGAACTCAATAGGATATATTCATATTGTTTGTATTTTTTATCGAGGAATCAGAGAATTCAAAATTATTGAGGTAAAGTAATGACAATTCACACCACTTGAATATCACTATTACTATCATTTGAGTATGTTTGACTCGATAGCACCTACACAAAATAGTTTTAAACTGTGACAAGTCATATATTAATTCGAAATCAATTTTAAACACAATCAGTACCACATTCATATATTTCTCCCACAACCATTGTCTAGTTATTTGTTTGTGCTCAAAAATTATTCGCTTAATCACTCGGAGTCTTTTATGATTTTCGAATTTTTTGCATGGGCTGCTAGAGTTATACAGACCAGAATGACAGAAATATTAGTATCTAGACGGTGGGGATCGTCATTGTGTTACTATAATGATGTCAAATTCATCAATTGCATCATGAAAATATGAATACGAATATTGTGAAAATATAGCACTCAAGGCGGGTAGTCACTTTTGAAAGTAAGCTATTAAGCTAAACGAATTTAAATGCGAGTAATTAAAAAAATTGAAACTCATTACATTAAACTAAAAATTACAACCAAAGAAAAAATGGTCATGGTGGCTACAATTAAAAAACAAAACAATAATTGAAAAAGATGTGTAATGTTGGTACTAAATCTTTTGCATTTTCTGCCATGATAAGTCCTTATAATTGTGAAAAATAATCAATTAACGTATAACTCCCCACCACTTATAAATTTCAATAACTTATCATTAATTTGTAATGTCCTAAGTGATGTCAAAATGACACAACCGGAAGCGTATAAACCCTAACCTTCAAATGAAAGTTACAGAGAAAAATCTCAAAAAAAGTTTCTATATTCAATCAGTGATGAAAAACTACCATTTTCTTTCAATTCTTATCCCTTATATAAACTAGGGCTAAAATAAAATAAAATAAAATAAAATAAAATCTAACAATTTAAAAATAAATAAATAAAATTATTTAAGAAAAATAAATAAAATTATCACCTAAATAAACATATCAAATTAATATTGCATTCCTGCTGGGAATATTTGAAATGAAAACATCCATCATGGTCCTCATCACCTTTGTTGCCATGTCGGCAGGCCCACTAATTTCTGTGAGTCTTCTTGGGTTTCTAGTGATCCAACTAGCCCAGAAACTTGTCTATAGTCACATCTACTTCATTCTCCTCCACCTAAAAAAATAACTTGTCTCCAAGTTATCTAAAGTAAGATAAAAAAAAATCAAGGACCATCATGAGTAATCACCTTCAATGCAATTTTTGTTGTTGACAAAACCATGTATAATTCCAACTTGGAAATAATCTTCATCTTTACACGTGATAATGATCTAATTTTGTTTTCTACAAACAATTCTTTGAGTAATGTTTCATGCTTAAAAAATTCAATCATATTAACTCATACTTCCTTGACATAATACTTATCCACTACAATAAAATTAAAAAATTTCAATATACTTTTATCTTTAACTCCTATTGTTTGAAGATTGATGAAACCACCAACTTTTTCACTATCAAACAATAAATCCAAGTTGTAGTGCTTACCATCAAAAGGTTCAATAAATTCTAATACTACAAAATTTTTAATCTCCTCCTTTAGAGGAACGCTCATAAGAGTATATAACCAACCCACCCTTTTGTAAAACCTGTGACGGGATCTGCGTGCCAAGCTAACAAACGTGGATCATGAGTCTTTATTGTGACACGGTGCATTTGAGATCGCCTAAATGTGAAAATGTACATTTTATTTTGAAATAATGCCTTGATATAAATGACTGGGAGTCACCACCTAACACTTTGAAAATATGAATGTCGAGAAACTCGAGTTTTAGTTTAAGTTTAAAAGTGTTTTGATTTACAATTTTAAAATTGTGATAAAAGCCTATTTTTAGTGGCTTTGAAGTAGTCTATGCAATCGGAGATAGTGAGTCTGGGGGTTCGTTACGCCTAGATGCCTAGGGGTATCCAGAGTCTCTTTTCACTCCTTACAATCGTGATCTCACAATATAATACTCTAGTCCATAATGATCATAGCATGCAACCTATGTATGAAATGTGAGGTGATCAAGCCTAGTTTATGTGTCTGAGTGTAATGAGATATCTACCTATGTGATAGTGATACACCATAGGGGATTCTATATGCTAGTTTGACTCTAATTCAACTTAAAGGCTAACTACAACTGGGGATATGATTTGAACTGGAAATCTATATTGAATTAGGTATAAGAATCCTTATGCATAAGTGTTTATGTGCTAGGAATAAAGTGATGATTGAAAAATGGTCTACGAAAACTGAAGTAACCGCACTCAAGCTATCAGCTTGAGCTGCCTATGTACCTTGTGAAGGGATCAAGTCAACATAGCTCTAACCTTATGGTCAAAACTAAGTGATTTTATATGATGATAAATGCGTGTACTGCCTAGCTCTAAGTTAACACCTTGCACTGATGGTCTATGAAGACCGTGAAGACTGCACTCCAACTATCTGCTCAAGCTGCTTCGTACCCTATGACAAGGATCAAGTCACCGTAGCTCACAACAAGGACCAGTATGAAGGAGCCTCGCTTCTGATTTGGGATGAGGGAAAGAAAGAGCCTTAGCTCTAAGTATGTATTAGGAGTAATCGTCTTCATTTTGTAAGAGTCTAGCTCTATGACTAAAATGAAAATTAGTACTTTGCGTATAACATGGGAAGATTGCTTTGCTCTAGATGATAAAAGGTAGCTAGCAACTCATGCTTAACTTAGAAAAAGAGCCTTACTCTAGAGTAAAAGAACAATGGTTGCCTTACACGTAACTAGGGAAAGAGAAGCCTTACCCCCAAGGAAAGAGACAGTTAGCACCTTGTGCATAACTGGGAAAGGAAAAGAGCTTTGCTCCAGATGAGAAGGAACAGTTAGTGCCTTGTACGTAACTAGAGAAAAAGAGCCTTGCTCCAAGTGAGGAAGAACAGTTAGCGCCTTGTGCATAACTGGGGAAAGAGTTTCACTCTGTTGGGGAGTTTAATTCCACGAGAAGAAACAGTTAGTGCCTAGCACGTAGTTTTGGAAAGGAGCATTACTTCAGGGATATGCCTAGCATATGTGGGCGAGTGTCTAACATTTGAAAAAGAAACTCAGCTCTTATCGAGAGCTCCGTTTCTGGTGATAATGATCAAGTCTATGTGCCTAGAAGACTAGTGTGATATGAGTGATGTAGTTTCTATGATTTAATAAGCAATTAACATGTTAAATGTAATGACAATTTCTATTCTAACATGGATGACAGTTCAAAGATGCATGTAAGAAATGTCTAAGAGATGTCATGACTTAGAAATCATCAACTTAGCCAATCCTAAATCAATCCCAATCTCTAAAGGCTCGCTAGCTCAGGTGAATGCTCTGGATTAATAAGCATTTGATTTTTAAGTCTATGTTAACTCTAGTGGGTGTGTGTAAATGTGTTCTAGTATGTCAAAGCATGTACAGGCGTATCAAAACATGATGCATGGTATTACAGCATGTACTAGCATGGTAAATGATGTCCTAACATGTTATATAATGATATGGGATGGTGTAAGGCATGTTAACATGGCATAGCATATGATATGGCATGGTAACATAGTGTAGCATGATAATGACATAGTGTAACAAGGTAATGGTATGGCATAACATCATAATGTATCATGATACCATGGTATGACATATTAAGGCAACATGTGAGTATGATATAACATGGTAGAGATAATATGGCATAGTGGGAATGATGTTTTACATGGCCTAGCATGGTAATGTAATATTATGACATGGCATGGTAAGAATGATGTTTTACATGGCCTACCATGATATTGTGATATTATGATATGGCATGACATGGTAGACATGGTATTATGACATGGTATGGTATAGCATGGTTAAAATGATGTTATGATATGGCATAGATGGTAATATGATGTGGGCATGTCATATGTATGATGTTTGAAATTTTACAAAATTTATTTCGAGTAAATTCAATTAATATCATGTGTCGGGTCCAGCTTGTACTTGAATCATAATCTGAATACCTTTCATTGACAAAATATTTTTATTTATAAAATTAAAATTATTCTATTCTAATTATGTAAATACATTGAATCGAAAGATAAAATAAAAATTTTCTAGAGAGAGAAAATGATACAGACACGAGTTTTTTCTAGAGAGATAAGGTTTGGACTTGAGAGCTCTAAGCGCTAGTGTTGAATGAATGAAATAAGGAAAGGGAGAACCCTATTTATAGGTTTTTTGGTTGAACAAAACTTTTGCTAAGCCAGACGGGCAAAAATAATTGCCCCATGCCCTTGAGCAAACATGTTTGCTTAGTTTAATAGGTAAAACTCTTTGCCGAGACCATTTAGCAATCTTTTCTACCCATCGAGACAAGTAGACATGTTTGCTCAGAGCCCTAGGCAAGTACAATTGCAAAACAAAGCGGGTAGAACATCCTGCCAACCAAGGTAGGTAAAACAGCTTGCCACAATGGTTGGTGGCAAGCAAAGTGGCGACTAGGCTTAAAAATTAGCCATTTGGCCTGAGCTTTGGCTAGGTCCGGGTTTTGCCCTGATAGGTTCAGGCCATTCTAGGAGGTGTTGGATAGTTTCCGGGAGCTCCAAAGACCTCCTGGGCATTTTTTGGAGAGAATTAAACCAATTAGGCCAAATTTTGGTTGAACTTTGATTCTCCAGGACTAAGTTAAGTCAATTTGAAAATTGTTACTGTAAAACGGGCTAAAACAGAAGAAGGGTCACCCAAATACTATGCCTAACCCCTGAAGACACCACAAGATAACTCCTCCTACAATTTTTAGGTATAAGAAAACCAAAAATGCTATCGGCGAGACTCCAAGACACTTTATGTTTATAAAGTATTAACGAATTTTTGAGTCAGGGCTGCGGAGGAACATAGTGGTGCTCTGCCTTAATATGAGCCTTCAATTTGACTTCTCCCTAACTCCAGGGGTAGAATCATCATTTTACTGATTGTTCACTTTTTATTAAATTCTAACACTTAACCTATCCTACCATTAAGAAAATTTAATCAGTAGAGTACCATTCAATTAAAAGTATTAAATATTGTAAATTTTAAGTAAGACGGCAAAATTAAGGGGTCTACATCAATTATAATTTTGATTTCTTTCAAAAATAATTGATCTAAATAATAACTATTTTTAAAAATATTATTCACAAAAATAAAATCCTCTTTTACCTCAATATCTTCTTTAAACTTTTCACAATTTGTTGAAGATGTTGGAATCAGAAACACAGCGAAAGAGGTTTTCAAAACTTTTTCAGATCAATCATGCATGAAATAATATAAACTTCTTATACAATTATATTCGAAATCCAAAAACGAGTTCAAGTCAAAAAGCAAAACTGACATTTCGTTATTTCTTGATTTGATCTTGGTTTCTTGAATAATTGTAGCTTCCCGACGATCAAATCGTAAGTCTTCTACTATTTTTTCTATCAAGATACTCTCAGAACTTTTCTAATGTCTAGGGTTGTGTGGGTAACTGAAAAGACCATCCTTTTGTACAGGTAAGAGTAGGAACCGAGAAGTAAATAAACTTAAGTTAGCTAATTATGAAATTATCCATAATTGTCTCATAATTATG
The DNA here is from genome assembly GCA_019916065.1 of Vitellaria paradoxa. Classification (NCBI taxonomy): domain Eukaryota; kingdom Viridiplantae; phylum Streptophyta; class Magnoliopsida; order Ericales; family Sapotaceae; genus Vitellaria; species Vitellaria paradoxa. The sequence continues at coordinate 32,135,047 of CM034239.1, read as the reverse complement.
AATACATCCTCTAATAATTAAACCTTATTCCACTAAAAAGGTATAACTAAACTCCAACCTCACTCTATTGAAATAATATTATAAAACACCTTATGCACTCTATAATTCTACAATTAAGCCCCTCCACTAGATATTGAGACAATTAGAATTAAGAAACTATCCAATTTTAATTGATACCTCCCTTTATATTTAAAAACTATATTATTAAGATGTTATTAAGATGATCGAATCTGAATTTAATGATTAGTTAATACTCTTAATATGGATTATATCCCTATCTCAAATGAGATTGTGGATTCCTTCCTGATAGAGTAAGTTTCCTAGTTTTATGCAATAACTTCCCAAAATACTGAAGTGTTAGCTTAATGCTAATTAGTCTTACTCCTGATAATTAAGCCATTATTACATAAAATAGCATCCATCACTATCTCAGAATTTAGAGCAACCGCTTAGAGCGAACACAAAAACTATATTAATGCAAATAGCATAGCTTAGATGTATTTCTTGCTATTATCCCATTCAGTGTCTTCCACGCCAATATTTTAGATTCAAAGTCCACTACTTTAATGATTGAGAAAAATCATTTTATCAAATAAAAATCTAAAATGCTAAATTCTTTCAATTAAGATATCTCCATCTCATCACTGACTGCGATTTAATCTAGATTGATTATACTTAGATTCATATCTCCTACGCATGAAGCACTTTTATACACATGAACTAAGCTCTTTAATCAATCAATGATTACATTCATCACATTAAATGCATGCATCTATATGAAATAGAGAAAGTTTAAATAAATCAAATATATATTTTTATTAAAATATAATCAGTGCATCATCTAATAAATGACTTCAGAGCATATATCCTAATAAAAGATTTCACAATTATCTTTTCGATCTCAGTCTTCTTAATTTCTTGCCGCCAAGTTATTTCGGACTTAGTCAGATCGGTCCGTTTTGTTATCTTGTAAAACTCAGGGATATATTCGCCAACAATCCTATCGTTACACGAATAGTGTTGGTGATGCTAGAACAAATATTACTCATAATCAAGTGGCAAAAATCACACTTTCAACATCTTTTTCATCTTGTTCCATGATCTAATTTTATCTTTCCCTTCTTGCCTATGATTCACTTGTAAATGATCTAACTAAGCCGAAGCACATCTCTGAAGTTGAATTGCACCATACTTTACCTTTTTATTTTCAGGGATATATGCGAAATCAAAGTACTTTCCAACTTCAGCAACTTAGTCTACAAATCTCTCAATATTTATTAATCCTTCACAATAAGGAATATCAGCTTTCCGGTAAAAATCAGACTAATGATTGTAGCTCTGTTGTTGTCCCATTCCTACATCCGCCTTAGCCAACTTGAAAGTTTCAACCTTCTTATCTATCAATGACTAATCTTGACTATTGATAGGTTGATGACAAGAATTAATAATAACACCAACCACAAGGTTCTGGGCAAACCACGAGGAACATTTTTAGCATGCCTTCTATTGCCTCTTAGCATCTCTGATAGGTTTTTGGATAAGCAGATATTGCTGCCATCTTATTACGCACCTTCTATACCTTACTAGCATTTGCATAACAACCAATACTGTCATGCACTATTAGCTTAGGTAAAACCTTGCTCTAATACCACCTTATGCAACTAGAAACAAATAAATCTTAATCTTTCAAACAAAAGTTAGAGAGAAAAATCTCAAAGAAGTTTCAAGATTCAATTAATAATGAAAAACTACCAATCTCTTAAATTTCATATCCTTTATATAAACCAGGGTTGAAATAAAATAAAATAAAATCTTACTATCTAAGGAAAATAAATAAAATTATCTAAGGAAAGTAAATAAAATTATTTTCTAAAAAATCCTCAATTCCTAAATAAACCTATCAAATTAATATTACATTCCTGCCGAAAATATTTGAAATGAAAACATCCATCACGGTCCACATCATCTATGTTGTCGCATCGTCGGTCTCACTAATTTTTGCGAGTCTTCTTGGGCTTTTGGTGCTTCAACTAGCCCTAGAACTTATCTCTAGTCACTTCCATGTCACAACAACTGGCAGCTAATTATTACACTAACTCCCTTAAATTCTAGCGCTAAGAAAAAGATAATTTTCAACTAAATATTTCATAAAGTTTCATTACTTTATCGACAAATCTATTTTTAACAAAATATCAGACTAGAACTTAACTAATACCTATTGATAGAACTATTTTGCCAACTCTTGAAGGAAATTTATCTTAATTAGTGTCATACACATTGACACATTACACGTGATACAATAATTCTTTATTTAAGGGAGGGACGGGAGAGAAAAGAAAAGAGGTTAATTAAATAATTTTTTTATTTTATTTGAAAGAGATAAGAAGGAAAATAAAGAAAACTGGCCATTTGTACTAGAGAATGATAGGTAGTTATGTAAATAGTTAAAAATACTAAGAACAAAACATATAGTACACTTAAAAAAACATTATTCAATTTTACCTAGTTAGACCCTAAATTTAGGGTGAAAAAGAATTTATCTTTTGCAAGTGGAGGTAAATTGGTCATCTCCCTTTTTGTTTTTCATTTCTCTCCCAAATAAGATTAATATTGTTCACCACCTATTATATTTTTTCTTTATACAATTCACCTTCTCCTAAACAAAAAGTTCTTTAATTTTAAATGTGTCTGCCTATGAATGTGCATTTGTTCATGAAATACCCATTAACGACAAGTTGGGAGTTGCTTATAAGATTTGATATGATGGTGAAAGCTTTCAACCACTTATCTTTGATTAGATGAAAATTACATGGAACATGGGACTCCAAAGGACACAAGTGGTGATCATCTCTTTAATGGAGAAGTTTAAAATTTAAAATGGCCATGAGTGAGACTGTTGTTCCATGCTATCATCTATACGTTGGGGATTAAAGGGAGCCAAACATATACAAACAAAATAACACAAAAATTTTTATGTGGTTCAAGAATGCCTACATTCAAGGAGAGCTTTACTATCTGAAAAATACAAAGATTAAAATCTCATAGCTCTTCCTCATCTATTTGCCTCTTACATTTCTCTCTTTCTCTTTCTCTCTCTCTTTCTCTTACAAAACTCAGTCATAGAGACCTAGAAGTTTCCTTACCTATTTATACTAGTTTAGCGAACAAAAATAGAGCGAGATGTTTAACAGAAAAACCATTAAAAATGGTTTTCTAATTTTCCAATGGTGACTATTTGTCTTTGCTGTGCAAACTTTCATCCACCCACATGGGAGATCTACAAGCAAGTCAATAATCACCCTCTTCATGTAGCGTGAGTAGGTTTGTCACATTCTACTAAATAGAACGTCTTATGGTGATCTTAAAGCACCTCCTGAATGGAGCTCCTACACTCTCTTATTTTAGTGCCAATAACATCAGCTATATGTATCGTATGTGAAATTATTTTCTATAACACCTTTATCCAATGATGCCTTTTTTTTTGGTAGGTTGTCCAATGATGCCTTACCCTTGGTCTTGGGTGATTACACCCTATCGCTGAGGTGCCTTTGCAACCCTGACTCGAGGTGCCATGAAAAATTCAGTGTAGTGATTTTTTACTTGAGTTCATACCTGTCAAGCTTTTGCAGAACTCAAGCTTTTCTCTTTCAACCACCTTTATTATCATATATGTTGGATTCTTGTCTATATGAACTTTGTCCAACTATAAAAACTTTCAATCTAGGATATTACAAATCCAACGATATCTCACATTAATGTGCTTTGACCTAGAGTGGTAAGCCAAATTCTTACATAAATGGATTGCACTCTGACTATCACAATAAATGATATATCTTTCTTGTAGCAATCTTAGCTCTTCTAAGAACTTTTTCAACCATAACATTTGTCACTACCATGTACTCTGCTTCCATAGTAGATAGAGCTACACATTTTTATAGTCTTAACTACAAAGATACTACTCCTGTATAGGTCATCAATTATCCCGAAGTTAACTTTCTGGAGTCAACATCACCTGTCATATCTGCGTCGGTGAAACTGCCTAGCACTATTTTGTTAGTGTCGAAACATAAACATACTTTTGAAATACCTATAAGATACTTGAGAATCCCCTTTATTGCTTCTGAATGTTCTTTTCTAGGATTGGAAAGAATCTACTTACATCCTAAATTGTATAAGTAATATCAGGCCTTGTGCACACTATTACATACATCAAGCTTCCAACAATAGATTAATAAAGAACTTCATTCATTTCTACCTTCCCTTTATCAGTCTTAGAACTTTGATCTGTGTTTAACTTGAAATGGCTTGTGAGTGGAGATGATATAACCTTTGCTTTGTTCATGTTAAATCTTTCAAGGATTTTTTCAATATAACTTTCTTAAGCTAGCCATAACTTCTTTCTTTGTCTATCGTTGGTGATCTTCATTCCAAGTATTTGTTTTGCTAATCCCAAATCTTTCATGGCAAATGGCTTGCTAAGTCCCTTCTTTAATTGGTTAATTTTGGCAGCGTCATGGCCAACAATTAACATATCATCAATATACAGTAGCAAGATAATGAAATCACTATTAGTAAACTTCTTGAAGTAAACATAGTTTTCACATGTGGCCCTATTATATCCATGATCCATCATGAATGAGCCAAATCTCTTGTACCATTATCGTAGAGCTTGTGTCAATCTGTACAAGCTTTTTTTCAATTAGCACTCAAGATTTTCTTTTTCTTTGACTTTAAACCCTTTTGGCTGCTCTATATAAACTTTCTCTTCCAAATCACCATAAAAGAATGCAATTATAATATCTAACTACTCAATCTCCAGATTCAAACTAGTAGCTAATCTGAGTGTAACTCAAATTAAGTTCATTTTCACAACTAGTGAAAATACTTCATCAAAGTTAATACCATTTTCTTTGACCAAAACCCTTTTACCACTAATCAGGCTTTGTATCTTAGTTGATTTCATTCTTCATTATTTAACCTGAACACCCATTTGTTCTTCTTCCTTTAGAAAGTTTCACCAAGTCATAAGTATAGTTTTCGTGCAAAGATTTCATCTTTTCCTGCATAACCTTTTGCCACTTAGTCTTCTCTTAAAAGATATGGCCTCTTCATACATTTTTTATTCACCCCCATCAATCAACATCACATACTAACAGTGTATCTAGTAGATGGTTGGTGTTCTCTGGTGGATCTTCAATTAAGGCACTTCTGATGAAGCTTATTCAGCTTCTTTATCTAGTATAACTTAGTCATCATTTGTGAGAGGTTCTTCAACTTATTCATCTTCACCTAATTCTTCAATCTTCATTGGTGGAATGACAGGGTCCACTTTGACTAAAATTTTAGTTGAGGCTCTAGGCTTTACTAGTTGCATAATTTCTTAAATAATCTAATCTTCAAGAAACACAATATCTCTACTCCTGATAAATTTCTTCTCAATCAAGTCCCACAATCTGTACTCGTATTCTTCATGTCTATATCCCAAAAATATGCACTGTCTAGCTTGTCATCAAGTTTAGACTTTTTATCTCAAAGAATATGAATGAATGTTTTATAGCCAAATACCTTCAGATGTTCGTAGGAAACATCTTTTCCACTTTGAACTTTTTCGGGGATATAATAGTCGAGAGTGACTAAAGGAGAAAAATTGATGAGATCGACTGTAGTTCTCATTACTTTAGCCTAAAATGGATAAGAGAGGTTTTCATGAGAGAGTATACATTTTATCCATTCACAGATACTTCTGTTCATTCTTTCTACTACACTGTTGCGTTGAGTAGTCTTTGGCATAATGATCCCATAAGTTCTATAATACTTTTCAAATGGGCATCTATATTCACCTCCATTATTAACACAAACACATTTCAACTTCTTCCCTGTTTTCTACTTGGGTGTGAAAAATCTTAAAGACATCCAGCACTTTATCTTTTATTTTCAATGCAAATGTACACACCTTTCTGGAACGATCATCGATGAAAGTTACAAAGTATAGACAAACACCCATAGTTTTGTCTTCCATATAACAAACATCTGTGTGGACTAAGTCAAGTGGTCTTAACTTTCTAAATGGCAGAAATGTTTGGAATACAATTCTGTGTTGTTGTCTTACAAGACATTGTGTACAACTCTTCTGTTGTACATCCTTCACATTTGGCAACAAATGCTTATTTACCATTTGAAGTCCCATCTCACTCATATGGCCAAGTCTCTTATGGTATAGTTCAGAGAATGCTTCTTTGATAGCATTTGCTACTCATCAAATCAAGGACGCTTACATCACATAAAATGAATTAATCTTACTCCCTCTAGCCAATATTAAGGAACCCTTAGTTTTCACTTTTCATTACCGAAGTGATTACTATAGCCTTCATCATCAAGTTTGCCTGTGGAGATTAAATTGAGGTAAATGTCTAGAACATGTTGAACATTCTTCAGTATCAATTTGCAACCAATACAGGTTGTTAGGCAAATATCTCCCTTATCGGTAATCTTAGACATTCTATTATTTCACGTCCTAACGAGGTCAAAGTCACCACTAGTGTAAGATATAAAGTAGTCTCTGTTTGATATCATGTGGAATGAGGCATCTGAGTCAATAATCCAGTTGCTATTATCTTGGCTTATGAACTTTATATGGCCATCATTGCAAACAATGACTATACCTCTTTCTACTATAGCCATGGACCTATCTTCATTCCTTATACCTTCACATTTCTCTTAATTGCTTTTGAAGGCTCTGCAATACTATTTGATGTGGCCCTTTCTTTCTACAGTAATAACATTAGATGTCTTTTCTATCTTAGGATCTCCATCTAGACTTGTCTCTGATGCTGTCAAATTTGTGACGATCTCTGCTTTGACTTCTACCGCGTCTTTTTTGTTTTCTAGTAACAAAAATTTCTAGTTGTGCATGAAAGTCTTGCTCCTTTATTTGGGTTTCTTCATTAAGTAGGCTGTCCTTTATCATTTCCAATGTTACCATTCCATTAAGGGTTAAATTATTAAGGGATACTACCAGTATCTCCTAACTGTTTGGCAAAAAACTTTGCAATAACAATGCTTATAGTTCATCTTCTAGCACCATCTTCAGTGTAGTTAACTGATTTACTACACCTTGAAAGTCACTAAGGTGCTTTGATACACTGCGTCTATTCTTGTGCTTGATATTGACAATCTTTATCATTAGGTAAGCTTTGTTTAATGCTACCTGTCTCTCATACATAGAGCCTAACTAATTCCACAAGACAATAGCTGAAGTTTCTTATGAAATATAGTGGAATACACTTTGATTTACCCATTGTCAAATAACGACAATGCACTTTTGGTATAAGATTTTCCAAACATCCTTTGTCATTGTACTTGGTTCAGTAGCATTTTCCTGGATGGCTGTATAAAAATTCCTACAATAAAGGATGTTCTCCATTTTGGGCTTCCAAGTGGAGTAATTACCTGAGTTTTACTTGATCGTGCCACTTATTTCTTCCATTAACTTATTCTAGAAGTAAAATCTTTAGATTCTGATCTCAGGGATGAATCCGGAACATCAAAAAACCCTAAGAAGGGCTTAATAAAAAAAACTTTCAAGAATTTCAAGGTCGAATAGTGATTTTTCAAAACCTAAGGGGTCAAATTATAATTAACTTTCTAAAATATTCCAAGAATATTCTTTGATGACATTACAGGACAATGATGATGGCGCACTAGCCGAATTACTGACTAGACCACTGAGGAGGTGCTGATTGGGCTATTGATAGACTACTTACTGGAGCGCTGAAGTGGCATTGACTAGGCTACTAACGTGGCAAGCTGGTAGCTATTTAAAATAAATACTTCAACAAAAATGTTGAAACTAGGAATTAAACCTTGGTATCCAAAGAGGAAAGTAAACAACAAAATCAATAGGGCTAGGCCAACCCTTGTGGTTAATGGTCGCTGAATCAATATTTAGCTTATTCTTCTAGAAAAGACTCCAACAATTCTTCTTCTCAAGCACTAGTTACGTGGTTATGTGTTTTCCGTTGAAAAAATTCAGCAACACTGTATAAGCAAATTTGAACTTTGTTTTTTATGCGGTTTGAACCATTGGTTTCATCTCATCGAGAAGATCACTTCAGTACACCCCAATTTTGATTTTGAGCAATTCAAAAATGTTGTCCCAAATAGCAACACTAGAGGGGGGATGAATAGGGTTGTTTAAAAATTTTGCAAATAAAAATTTTAACCCTAAAACAAATATGTCAAGATGAAAATGATAGTTAAATATGAAATGCACCAAAAAAAATTATTCAATATTTGTGATTGAAGAGTGAATGCCAGTGTTTGCAATAAATATAAAGAGAATGGAAGAGAAGCAAACACAATTGATTTATAGTGATTTGGCTTCAATGTTGCCTACGTATACTCCCCCAGGTCTTCCTTGAGATTTCTCCACTATTCTTTGAAGAGCTTATTACACACTAGTTTCCCCAAGGTGCTAGAAACCTTTCCCAAGTGATTTTATCCCCAAATCACTCACACAAGTCTCTCTCAAAGAAAGTCTCTTGTTTTGGTTCTAACACTTGAACCAAAACCAATAAGAGCTCACCTAACTCTCACAAATTAAAAGGGTTTTAAATTTCCCTTTCTTACAACACTAATGATGAGTTTAAAACCCAATCAAATCAAGAAGAAACTCTCACAAGTTGAATATGAAAGATGAAGCACAAATGTGGGAAGAAATCACTCTATATTTGCAAAGTTATGGAATTTCTTGAATCTCTTTGTAGGCACTTCTTTCTTACCTTCTTCATCTTGAATCTGAGTTTGAGACTCTATTTATAGATGAAAATCTCCAAATGGCCGTTGCTAAGTGAAAAGACACTTTTGCCCTTGAAAGAAATTGAATTTCCTTACTTCCAATGATGTCTTTCAGTTTTAGATTTTCTGAGAGACATTTGTGACCATTTTTCACCCTCATAACGTTCAAATCTGACATTGTCTTAGAGTAAAGACTTTGTAGATATATAAGTCAGCTATCACATGTCAAATTTAAGCTTCATCCAACAGTTAGATAGTCCGATATAACTTTTGAACCAAGACCAGCTTCTGATAGCTTTTTCTGACATTCTGAATCTGTGTTTCCAGTTTAAGCTTCCATTTCACCATGATACTTTTAGAAGAACTAGAAGAAACTTAAACTAGAAAAGTTGTAGATTTTTTAGTTTTCTTTTCACACAACAAAAATCAGAATTGTTAAAGCTGTAAAGTATGAGTTATGCCTCAAAAACTAAGACTAGCTCCAGAATTTAGAATTAAAATCTTTTTTGTAATGACTAATATTCCAACTTATTTTTTGATATCTTAACTTCAGATCCACAAACATTTCCCTATAGTAAAGTTGTAGATATGGAAGTCTAGTTTATTATATTAAAATTTCATAAAAATTGAACCGTTGGATCTTAAGATGTCATCTATATACTAACATGTATCTGATTTCTCTGTTTATCCGAGTTAACCTCTAGTTCAAATATTTATCTTACTTTGATTTCTATTACTCCCAACTTTGAAATTCCTTTATACCTTCATCCAAATTATGTGAAAATATCTAAAAAATAATATCAATCTCTTCCAACTCTATTATCTTGAATATATCAAATGAATTATAACATTTCATACAATGTCTATTTGAAAATTAATTGTGAAAATTTAATTCAATATTTGTTATCATTAAAATCAATTATAAAACTAACTTTATAAACCTTGGGCCAACAAAAAAAATTTAGGCAGAGATGAACTTGAAACGTCTTTGACTTTGATCTCTAAATTTGGCTCTGATGCCATTTGTTGGGGATTAAATGGAGCCAAAAACATACAAACAGAATAACACAAAAATTTTTACTTGGTTTGGCAATACCTATGTCCATGGGAGAGCTTCACTATTTATTTCTTTTATTTTATTTATTTATTTATTTATTTTTGTACAAAACTTAGCCTCACAAACCAAGAAAGTTTCCTCGCCTATAGTGCAAGATGTTTAACAAAAAAACACTTAAACAAAAAAGTTTTCCAATTTTCAATGGTGGTTGTTTGTCTCTGCTGTGCAAACTTTCATCCACCAATGTGGTGGAACTACAAGCAAGTCAATACTATGGTAACTAGTCAACACTACAAATGGATTAGATAGAGAGGGAGTGTGTGTTATTGTGTTTTCATATACTCGTGTTGTCATGGACTAATGATTGTTGTAAGTTTGAAAGTGGCGCTCTCATTAGTGTTATGAGCCAGTACCAAAAATTCACTCACTTTAGTTAATGTAAACCCTAAATTTGATACAATAATTCAAGTGATAACTACAAAATTTTATAGCATATTTTCACTGTAAGTAATCCCTAGGTTGTTTCAATTATAAATGTTGGAAAGTATTGGCAGTGGATAATTAAAATAGAAAGTTAGAAGATAGTTTATTCTATAGCGTTTTCTTATTCAACCCACTTGACACCAACAAATTATACAGAGGCTATTTATAGAGAGAAAGAAACATGAACATACATCAGCTTGTTAAAGTCTCCTACAATCACTACTAGAATTTTTTGTGCTAGGAAAACTCAGGCGGCCGCTTTTGGCAATCGCAAAAGTCCCCTTATAAATTGAACACACGACTCTCTTTTTCCTTATTTCATTTTGCTTCTCTCTCTCTCTCTCTCTCTCTCTCTCTCTATTAGTTCTTGCCTTCTCCCTTGTTCCCGTCGCTACCTTGTGTTAGAACATCACCGCCAGAGCCACCCATCCATGGCCATTCATGCTGCCGTTAAAGTTTCACGCCTGCAAGTTCTATGAGTCTCTCGTCACTCATGGCATCACTGAAGTTTCATGCCTGCAGGCAGTGGCAGAGCCACATAGGATAAAAAGCAAGTGACCCCCCTCAATTTTTAATGTAAAATTACTAAAATACCCTCTTTGCTATTTTAATTTTATTTAAAAATTAAATTAATTAAAAATTAAAATATTTTGACTTTATTAAAAATTTAAAGTTAACTCAAATTTTTTAACATAAAAAAAGTTTACAAGAATCAAACTTGGTATTTTTTGTGAAATAAAGTATATTCTTCCAATACACTATTATATGCTTTTTTTCATACTATCAGTAAATATAGTATATAATACAATAAATTCTATAGACAATAAAACTTAATAATAATTATATTTTTTTTATAGCGAGGACATCTTTAATAAATTTCATGTGCTTGAACCATTAACCGTGAAAAGTATATTCATCGGTTAATATCCAAAAATAATTTATTTTCTCTAAAAATAACATTATTTTCTCTTACTCTTAATCTAAAAATAACTCGATCGTTGTTCTCTTCTTTGGTGCTCAGTGCTCCCCTCAATAAAAATCTTGGATCTGCCCCTGCCGACAAGTTCTGTAAGTCTCTCTTTCTCTCTCTCTTCGTTCTTTATTTTTTTTTCCCTCAGTATACCGCTGACTTATTATTCCTCTCAATTGAGGTCTTCACTAGAGCATTCTCCAAACCTCACCTAACGCTCACCATTTCTCCACTCTACTAGTGATCAAGTAGGTACCAAATTTTTTTTTTTTTTAATTTATCTTGGTTGTTGCTATTGTGTTGTTGAATATATAAGTTATTATGTAAACAACATCTAGGGTTATGTAATTGATATATTTTCTGATTAGGGGTAATTATTAGTTTTTGATATTGGTGCGTTAGTGCTTTATTTTTTGATTTGGGATAATTGCTAGTGTATGTATATTTTATACACTGTTTATTGTGTATTGATGCTAAATTACTACGACATTTTATGTGTTTGATTAATGATGCATGAATCATGATTAATTACTAATTTTATGATTAAATTTTATGATATTTTCTTATGATGCAGTTTATAAACTTCGGAACATAATGGATGATTAAAATAAAATGGAAATAGTATTAATGGGAAATTTAAATGGGTTAATTCGAGACTTGATTTATTGAGTTGTGGCATGATTGCTTTCATATGAACGATTGAAATGACATAATTGGCTGGCTTTTAAAGTAGTTATTAGATGTGTTTAATCTTCAAGTAGGTATATTATCTTTAAAGTGGTTAGAAGTATTAGGATACTCAGTTTTGTAGGTGTCCTCCAATAATTAAGATATAAAAGATTGTAAAGGATAAGAATATGGAGTGGAGCTAATTTTTTTATTTGGGATAATTGCTAGTTTTTTAATTGTTTTGAGTTTTATGGAGCAGCAAGTTATCCCGACAAAAAAAAAAGTTCTAAAAGTTTATCTAAATTAACCTTGGTTATTAATTTACTTTAATCAATATCAAGCAAGTGTATTTATTCTCAAATCACTACAATTGAGCACACAAACTGTGTGTTATTTTTATTAATTTTTTATTTTAAAACCAATTATAAAAGTGACTCAAATAAATAATGAATAGTTAAGGTATATATTAACTAATTAGATGGTATTTTAAAAGAAAAAAAAAACTATAAAAGTAATAGGTAGTTAAAAAGTATTTAAGGAAAGCAAAAATAATTATATTACATATATATAAGATTATAAGTAAGGTAAAAGATAAATGAGTAATAATAGTACAAAATTTTATAATAATATTATGAAACTAAATGAGAAATTTAAAATTACCATTAACAAACTATTATTAAATTACTTTAAGAAAATTCCTCCAAAATGTCACTATTTCTTTAGGGCTGAAGTTGTAAAGATCATAATCAACGAAGGCTTGGATGAAGGTATTCGTTGCCTTTTAATTCTTAAAATTACGTCTCTCTATATTTGTTTGTATAGAATACTATATACTTTGAATTTAGAAGTCTTGGGAATGCATAGACCATACGCCTAATTCTGCATACACATACTCATATTCTTTTCGAACCTTTAAGATTCTGTCACATTCACGCGCGCACACAAGAAAATTGTGAAAGAACATAAGTTGTTTGCTGGTCAATTTCCGGGGCAAACAATTAGCAATCCTAAATTGGATAATTAGTTCACTCAATTTTTATGAGAATTAGCAATCCTGAACAGAGAATTAATTCACTCCATTTGTGACGCCAAACACAGATCGAGGCCCACCCGACATCACATCCGCGAACAATTCACTCCTTTTGGTGATGTCACACACAAGATGGCCGAGTCCATTCATCTAAACCCTCGTACAAACAAGGCTTATGATGTTTGACACCACTTAACAAAAGTGTGAATACTAGGGATGTCAATAGAGCAAGTATAAAAAAGAATCCAATCCGATCAAATCCGTTAAAAAATATTTTAATAAGATTAGAATAGATTTGAAATCGAAATTTAATAACCATATGAGTTTAGAATAGATTTGAAATTACTCAATACCTATTTAACTTGGTACCCTGATACCTATTTAATATAATATAAATAATACATATTTATAGACTTATAGTTTTACCCTAAAATAAAATTACTTAAATACTTGGGTGTAGGATTATTTGCAGGAAATAATTTCTAAGCTTGCTTAAAAAATAACTAAAATTTTATTTCTTTACCTTTTTTTTAATTTATAATTTTGTTCAATATTTCTATCCTAACTTTGTTTAAGTGTAAAATAAAAATTTTGAATTGAAAATGTTAAGATCTATGTATGTATGATTTTTTTAAACCTAGATTAATTAAAATCTATTGTATTCAAAAGTAATATTATTTTAATATATAATTTATAAGTTTGCTAGTAAAACTTCCTTCTCCTTTCTTAATATCCTTATTTTTTCTTTTGAAATCTTGTTTTTGAATTGGATATTGAAATATTTCATTAATTACTCTTGGTGTAAGCATGTGTTTTTGTAATTATTCCTCTTAACATATTTTTTATTTGTTGATACAGTTGACAAAAAAAATATGTAAGTAATGCTCCTATGGATAGAACTATGTGTTAAATTTAGAGACTGACTAATAGATTTGTTTAGCCTAATAAATTTAACATTTTTCTCACTTACTAATGTTATCAATTTTTATTTTAAATCGGGTATTTAACTAGTTTGTTAAAATGAGTTATATATAATATGACCAATTGTACTTAATCGGATTTGGGATAAGGACAAATTTGAAATTCTACCTTAAAAAAAATAAATGAGTTTGAGATGGTAATGATAAACAAAAAATAAATAAGTTTGACAATAGTATTTGTTATTGGTCAAATACCCTACTCGTTTACATTCTAAAAAAAACACAATGTGACTCATAATACAAATTACTTAAAAAAAATCATAACACGACATGAATACTGGAGTACAAAATTAACAGAATCTAACATAAATTTAATAATTATAAAATAAATTAATTATTTAACATATCTATTAATATTTAACATATCTATTAATTTTTAACATATATAAGTATTAATTGACACAAATAAACATGACCCTGAGCTTAGACGAATCCGAATTTTGCGAACGAACATAGCCTATATATCACAAAGCAAATAATTATATTATATTTGATACGTGGGAATAAAATAGAATAGAATGAAATAAAAAATAAGAATGGAATGTAAATGGAAATGGAATAAAATGCTCATTCCAATCTTTTGTTTGGTTACCAATAATGAGAATGAAATAAATATTCAAAATTTTCTAATTTGATTACATATTTTAAATATTTTGAAATATAATAAAAATTACTAATATTAATCTTTTAAAATTTATAAAAATAAATTTTATTTTCGGATCACAAATTTGAGTTAAAAAATGTCCCATTGGTAAAATGACCATTTTACCATTTAAGTTTGAACGAGGTAAAAATTTTCTTAACTATTAAGAAAATTTGTAGCATTATAATTATGCACTCTACTAATTATCTGTTGTATTCTATTTTACTTTTTTAATAATTGAAATTACATAATCGTCCCTCTTCTTTTTCATCATATATTATGCATAATTATAATACCATCAATATCCTTATACAAAATTCAAATTAAGACATAATTATTTTAAAAACTAAAATAGATTTTATTTATATTTATACTTTTAACAAACAAATTAAAATAATTTTTATTTTATCGTATTTTATTTTATAATTTAATCAAGTAACAAAATTATTTTCTTTCACTTATTTTTTTTAAATAATTTTTGTCATCATTATTAAGTCAAATCAAGCCATTTAGTAGTTAATAAAAAAATTAAGTTTTAAGCAAAGAAAAAAAAATATCAAACAAATCATAAATATTATATTCTGAAAACTTGTTTTTTATTTTTATAATAGGAAATATTTTAAAAACTAAAATACATTTTATTTATATTAATATTTTTAACAAGCAAATTAAAATAATTTTTATTTTATCTTATTTTATTTTATAATTTAATCAAGCAACAAAAAATTATTTTCTTTTATTTAGTTCCTTTTATAAACTTTTGTCATTACTCTCAAGTCATTGAGTATATAATGTATCAAAAAAAATTTAAGTAATAAAAAAAAGAAAAAGAATAAATTATCAAACAAATCATAAGTACCAGTTCTAAAAATTTGTCTTCTACTTTTTTTATAAATGGAAATCTTTTTTAAAGAAATCTTGAATTAGAAATGTTTATTGCAATAAATTTACTTACATACCATTAATGAATTTTTTAAAAAGTTAAGACGAAAACTGCTCACTTATCAACAAATGTAGAAAGAAAAAATTATTTCTGGCAACATACCTTTTCAATATTTTGTAACAATATTATTATAAAATAAGATGATTTATAGTATTATAATTATATCTTAGTTTGAATTTTATATAAGGATATTGATAGTATTATAATTATGCATAATATATGATGAAAATGGAGAGGGACGATTAATGAAAATGTAAAGTGGAATAATAAATTGACCTTTATGAAAAATGTCAATAATATTTTTTTACATTTTTTAACAAGTTAGAATGTGAATTTAGACAAAAAATGATCCCAAAGTAAAATCTTCATTTCAAAATTTGAATTCATATTGAAATAAAATTTTATTAATTATTAAAAAATACATTGATAATATTTTTTTTTTCAAACTTTTGAAAAGCCCAAATACAAATTTGAGCAAAAACAATAAACCTAAAGATAAAATGATCATTTTACAACCCGAATTTGAATCGGATCAAAATTTACTTAGTTATTAAATAATATAAATAAATATTTTTATTAGCATTTTGAAAGCTCAAAATACAAACTAAAAAAAAAAAACCTAAGAATAAAACAATCATTTTACAGCTCCAATAAAATCATAAGGTAAATTAATCATTTTACAATCTAATAGAGTAATTAACAAAATTTTTTTATTACAAAGTAATTAATTGTTTTTTATTTTTATTTTTTCCAATCTTTAGATCAAATTTCGATTACAATAGAATAGTTATTCCATCACTTAAATTATAAAATAATTTTTTCCACTTAATGTGAAAATAACTATTCCTATGGAAAAGTGTTCTAACTTAATTTTTTAATATCAAATATAAGAATGGAGTAAAATTGTAATAGATTCCATTCTATTCCATTCCATTCCCTTACCATGTATCAAACATAACTTTACTGCCCGCCTATTCCCTTAATTGCATGTAGATTTTCCATGTGTAATTTAACCAGCGGCCAAACTTACAGCGGTTACTCCCCAGCAATTCAGGTCGGCATAGAATAATCACTGGCATTTCACCCAGTAGTTAAGAGATTTTTGTTTGTTGATGATCTTCACCCAGCCATTCAATACCAAAAACTTAATTTGTTTGATTACAACATTTACAAACTCTTCACCAACACAATAGACAAGCTCAGGCTTTGCTGAGACGACAAACAATCCACAGCTGAATATTGACATTTCTATCAATAACTGCTCAACCAGTGGACTTAATTATATGATGACTAACCATTGTTGACCACAGAGCAAGAAACATTAATATCCACACACAACCCACAAGGCAGCAATATTTCCCTTGATGAAAGAACATATCATTAGTTCTGCTTAAGAAACAACCATCTCTTTGTTTCCTACAACTATAAAGAACAGGATTTGAAATTGGAGCAAAATAGCAGTAAACAATCCAGAAACGCAAGCCAAAACTACATCAGTTACACGCAAAACCATCAGGGGCAACGCAAATTTGCAAACACAGTTAATAGTCTGAAATTTTAGTTCATAAGAGAAAGCTGAATTTTATACAGCGAAAGTGTGGGATATAACATTTTCTTGGAGTCCCAATGACAAACCCAGAAACTCCTAATACCACAAAACTATCCAGTTAAACATAAAAGTTGGAATCAGCTGGGGGGGAATAGATGAGTGAACAACCACTGATCATTTACCTGTCATGATCCACCGATCAATAACATCTAATAATTGTCAGACAATTCAGCTAAGTTCACAACTCCAGCGCCAGCCTACACTTTCTGCAGCACCAAAAGCAAAGCCAGAGTTAATGCCAGATATGCAATGACCTACCAGAAACAGCAGCAATATGGAGATAAGAGCAATGCTTTGGTTAGGGGTGGCTAATGGTCACTTGCGCAGCCGCCACGTCAGCAAACAGGTCATGAGACCCACTAGATTGGCCAACGTGGACAACACGGATGTGCAGCTATCAGTCAGCTGTAGGCCCACAGCTGACCGTAACATCAGATTGGAGATAAGGTATCTATAAAGAAAAAGACAAAACACAAGAGGGTTTACTACATATATATCAAGTGTTTACATCTGTATTGTAAGGTGGCAATCTTGTTTATTTAAATACGTCCATTTAAACCTGTTAAGAAGCCACCCAAACCCATCAAAGTAAAATGAGTCATAATTGGGTTAGGGTTAATATATCCAGATGGATCTATTTGTATGTATGTTAGAGTACATTAGACATGGGTACCCATTACCCCAATCAGTACTTATACGAGTGCATCACCATCGCCACTACCCATAATGCCTCTACTACACTTCCACTATCACTATCTAATCCACCACTCACTCTCTACTTCCACCACCCATCCTTGAATAAAGATACAATTAAATTATATAATGGGTTATATAAGTTGAAGTGTTCAACTATATCCATACAAATTCATCTCTTTATGACCTGAATATTAATTAGGTGTAATTAGAATTACCCAATTATACACTCAACCCGAATTAACTCAACGCAAACCCACCCTTTTGCCATCTCCAATACAGTGTGTGATTGTTTGCCCGTATCTTGCATACTCATATTGAAGCAATCAAGTATTGGTGGCCCATAGCAAAACAAAGTCGCAAATAATGAGAAATTTGAGAAATAAAATTGTATGCTTGGACTTAACCAAAAAAAAAAAAGCAACAAAACAAACAAATAAGAGAAGCATACCTGCACAGCTAGGAGTCTGAGCACTGACTCTAAGTTCCAATTAAGTATCTGCGACCATAACAAGCAACATGTTACTAATCAACTACATAATCAGGTGAAACCACTATAATGACATTAACCTATAATATTAAGCACCACTATTCGTTCACGAGAAACAACTCATTTCAGATTCTTCAATAATATCCCCAAAAAAAAATTTTGGTGCTCACCGCCAAACTGAAACCAAACTGAATATCCATATAAGATTGTACATTAGAAGATATAAATTACTAGAAATAGTTATAAATATTAATTCAATGAACTAGATGTGAGAATATTCCTTCAGAGTACATATATTTTTGTACCACAGATTTTCATATTGCACTTAAGAAGCACGGTATAAGGATACGACATGACACTGATATGCGGACACGTTAATTTTCAAAATTATCAAGACATGACACAACATGGACATGTTAATGAATTTCTGTATTAAAAATCCATTTATTTTTTATTTATATCTATTTAAAAAATTTCACTTACAAATTAGAAATTTTAGGGCTTAAAATTCCTAAAATAAATAAATTACAGGAACTTTTAAAAAACAAATACGATATGTTATATATGTATGTTGTGAATGTGTGTATCTCTCAAATGTCCAAAAATTGTCCAACGACTGTAGGTATACAACATGATACCAGTACACCACCTTTTTTGATTGTCCATGCTTCTTAGCATGCCAACAAGGTTAGTCTAGTACAAGGCCTCTCCAAAACCAGGACTATGAGAACACTCTGCTTCAAGAATTGAATTTGCTGAAATTGGTAACATTTTGGAAACATTAAGACTGTTTGTTTCAACGTAAAATACTTTCCGAAAAACACATTTACTCATTTTTTTGGAATTTATTTTCTTGAAGCAAGAGTAAAATTGTTTTCCAGAAAACATTTTACATTGAAACATATGGAGCCTAAATAAAAATATTACAAGAAACAACAAAGAATGAAACAATATATAAAGGCATGCTACCAAGGTCTATCTAGAATCAAACCCAGCAAGATGAGCACCCTGTAGTTTAAGCAATTCAACTGCTCGTATCAGCAAACAGTTTGCTGATATGAGGAAATGCCTACCGAGCAGTGCCGGATCTAAGATTTTGTTACAATGGGGTCAAGCCGACAAGGGCAGGTGCCTGATATAAAAGTAAGGGCAAAACTTGTAAATTATTTGACATATTGGGACAATCTGTTTTGAGGAATATATTTTATGGGGGCAAAATTACAAAAACACCACAAAAATTATACTGTTCTCTACATAAATTTTGCTTCCAGTGAGGTCAATTGACCCCCTTGCCCCCACTTAGATCCGCCCCTGCTACTGAGTACATAACAGCCCCTCCCTAAACTAAACAGTCAAACAGCATTAAGTGAAAATATTACAGCAAACAACACAAAAAATAAAATGTAGCTACATGGTCTTTTCTTCTCAGTGTGAATGGAGTGGGTGATGCCCTAATCAGTGAATGACCTCATCATTTCTTGGGGAGGTGATGTCCAAGAGGGCAAAAGAAAAAATTTGGGAGATGGCTTCCTTTGTTTGATGTGATTGATGCCTTTGTATGGAGCAAAATTACCGCTCATACGAAAGCATCAAATGAACAATGTACAATTTGAATTTAAAAAAAAAAAAACAGTGCACAATCTGACAGTCAATGCCAATCTCCTTGTGTTTGCTTAGAACTTTGCCTTTTAGATTCTTTGATAAAGTTTCTTACAGACTTGCACATCCCCACTGATTAATTGGTTGTAAAAATTTGTGTGGCTTATGTAAGAGCAATAGAATGGGAATACAGCATTGCATGCCCTTTTTTGCCTTCTAAAATACAATCAGAGAGTACAGATGATCAACCTGTTAAGCTGAGCTCAACTCATTCATTTAATACACAAGTCAAAATTTAAGCTCGATTAGTAAATGACCCAAGGCTAAACATTGTCTGGCTTGGCTCGCCTAGGCTCATTTAATATTTATATATACAATTAAATAATATATCTATAAAATCTATTATTACATTTAGTATTTTCTATTTATATCATGATATGGTGTTTTTTCATTTTAAAAATTATATTACAATTTATTAAATTTTTAACTAAATCATTTTATATTAGTACATCTTTGGACTACAATATTGCACTCCAAACCCACCCAAATATATATATATATATATATATATATATTTGAGCTTTCACATTATTCAATGTAATAGGTTTAAAATTTATTAATAACGCCGCATTGATTTAATGTGATAACATTAAAGTAATACAAATAGTGCATTAATAAACTATATCCATTTATCCCACATTGGATTTGATATGAAGAATGTCTATTTCAAATAGGCTACAAATAATAGATCAATTATGAAGAACTTGAGGTTGAACAAAAAATTTAGGCTTGTTTAATAAACAATGCAAGACTCAGCTTGGCTCATTTACTACGGGTCCACAATTCTGAAATAATTTTTTTTTTCATGCACTTCCAAGATATGCAGGATTACAATCCTTAAGTTCTTAAAAGAATCGCACTTAAACTAACTCAACCATGATACACATACCTTCAAATGTGGATATGATTACTTAAAGAAAATACTAAACTGTTGCATCCTCTTTATGCACATGGATACAGAAATCCACCCCATGCTATATTCAGTTCAATATTTATTTTCTCAAGCCTATCTGTCATATATTTTAATTATTGGTCCTAAATATCAGTGTAAGATCTTCTTATTCAAGCACTGTAAATTTCTTATATACATGAACACAAACTACTCATCAAACAAAGCCTCGTCAACATTCTCACAATAAAATATGTGAAGGAGGACAAATTGGATATTTCTTAATTTCTTTTGTAAAGTCTTGTGGCAAATCCAATCAATATCTTAGTTAAATTAGGAATGCTATTCAAGTTTCCTAAAGTGATGCAAATTGAAGATTTGAAGAATTCTAAACAATTAAGGAGATAAAATGAATCAAGTTGACCAAGATTTTGAAGAATTCTAATTGGTGTGAAGGATTACAAAACCTAATGGAATTCGGACGCAGCCTTCTGGAACATGAATGGAATTCCAGTGTACCTCGCAGGCACGGCGCGGGGAGCGCGCGGGTGCGCCCCAAGCACGCAGGCAGCCCGAAGGGAGCACGCGGGTGCGCCAAGGTGTCTCAGAAATTCCAGTGAGGTCCGCAGGCTGGAGGATGGGAGCGCGAGGGTGCGCCAGTGTTATTTTCTAAAGCATAAAAATTCCAGTGCAGGTCGCAGGCTGGAAGATGGGAGTGCGAGGGATCGGGTTATGAATATTTTGTTCGGATTCAATTTCCTATTTTGCCAAACTATGGCAACTTTGTAATCCTATATATATGTGAAACCAACTCTATAATTGTAAGAGGTGGGAGAACATATTATAGGGACCTAGAGAAAGAGTCTTTGGGTATTGAGAGCTTTCATGTTCCTTCTCTAAATTTATCTTGTATTTTCTTTTCACTTTCTGTGTGAGGCAGAAAGCCTACTTGTAGGGTTTATCGAGTGATTCGAGCAAGAGTGACGAAAGGATTCGTGCGAGTGATTCGTAGAGAGTCTGAGTAGAGTCTTGTAACCCGTTGATAGTGGGATTGTAAATAGAGGTTTTTCTCCCTGTGATAGGGTTTCCTCGTTATTCTCTTGTGTGATTACTTTCACTGTGTGTGTGATTGTGTGGGTTTGGAATTTTCAATTGGTATCAGAGCAGGTCACTCTAAGTTCTTGAGTGAAGATCTTCGTCCAAACCAATGGATCCACCACGTGAAGGAGGTTCAAGCACTAGACCCCCTTGGTTTGACGGCTCAAACTACTCATACTGGAAGGTACGAATGCAAGCTTTTCTTTTGGGAATTAATTACAAAGTCTGGATGTCAATAGTTAAAGGATAGGAAGAACCGACCCATAAAGTCGACGGAAGAATCGAACAAAAGTCAATTCAGATGTGGACTAAAGCTGAGCAAGAGAGTTCGGAGTGGAACTTCAAAGCCTTGAGTGCCATATTTTCTGCAGTTTGCCCTAATGAATTCTGCCGCATCTCTAGTTGTACGAGTGCCCGAAAAGCGTGGTTAATTCTGCAAAGTACACACGAAGGGAACGAACAAGTCAAAACCAGCAAGCTTCAAAAACTCACTTCTGAGTTTGAGGGAATAAGGATGAATGAAGACGAAAGGTTTGATGACTTTTATGTCCGGCTCAGTCACATTGTTAATTCATGCCACAACCTTGGAGAACCTATTCCAGAATACAAAGTGGTACGTAAAATTTTACGTTCTCTTCCACGAGTGTTTGATTCTAAAGTTACAGCAATAGAAGAAGTCAGAGATGTGAACTCTATGAGAATAGAAGACCTTGTGGGATCCTTGCAAACGTTTGAAGCAAATATGGTAAAACCTCGCAAAGCGTCAAAAGGTATTGCTCTAAAGACAGTGGAAGAAGAAAGTGATAAAGAGGAGTCGGATAAAGAAATGACGCTTGTGGCTAAACGATTCGTGAGATATATGAGGAAGAAGGGTTTATTTAATAAGAATAACAAGAATGAGTCACAATCTCAAGAAAAAGGAAAGAAAATCAAGAAGATCGAATCTGGGGAAGAAAACAAGAAGAACAAGGTCAAGTGTTTTGAGTGTCACGGATATGGACATTTTGCTCAAGACTGTGCAAACAAAAAGATGAAAAAGAAGCAAGTCAAAGTCATGAACGCTACATTAGATGATGAATCCAGTTCAGATGAATCATCTTCATCAGCATCCTCAAACGATGAAGGTAATTTTGTTGCTTTTATGGCGTCTCACTCTTCGTCTGCAGGAACAGCTTCTGGATCTCAAAGCGACACTGATATATCAAATCATGAAGATGATGACTCTGAGGATGAATTCAACAATGATTTGCAAGTAGCATATGATGCTCTCATTGTCGAATACAGTAAGGTAAAGAAACAAAGACAAGCCCAACATACCCGCAACAGTAAACTCCGAAGTGAACGAGATTCCTTGAAGACAGAGAATGAAAAACTCACAGGTAAAATATCTATTTTGGAATCTGACAAAACTTATCAGTCTCATAGTGCAGAAAAGTTCAAAGAAAAACTTGAAGAAAAGAATAAAAAGATTGATGAATTGGAGAAAGCTGTTGAAGAACTTCAGGATGAGGTCAGTAAGCTGAAAGAAAAGATCAAGAGTGATGAGAAGATAATTGAAAGAATGAACTCCAGTTCACAAAAACTTGAAGAAATTTGGAGCCAACAACGAACACATGGAGACAAAGCAGGCTTAGGCTACACTGGAGGGAAAAATACAATTGTTTCATCATCATCAGCGCCTTCAGTAGTAGAAGAGGTTGTTTCAAAACCTGCAGCCAATCCCAAGACCTTCCATAAGTCTACTGCACCACCAAAGAAGAGTTTTGAAAAGAATAAACACTATCAGTATCCTCCTCACATAGTGAAAGGTACGCATTCTGCTAGATCCCAATCCCTTGTACCTGTTTGTCACCATTGTGGAATCAAAGGTCATATACGCCCAAACTGTCACAAACTCTATGGTCTTCCTTTAAACTATGTTAAAAATTTTTCAAAAAACCCTGAGCCTAGAGTCCCTGTGAAGAATAAATTTCAAGTGTTTTCAAAATTTTCAGAAGATTATTACAAAAACTCACGTCCTTTTCAAAAACAAAACAGTCCAATATTTCGAAGAGGTACAAATTTCAAATTTGTTGAGAAAAATAATTTTCATAAAAGTCAAAAACGTGAGGAAAAACCTGTCAAGACAACTGGTCTTAAAACTAGAGCTATTTGGGTTAGAAAGTCAGATTTAAATTGTTTTGTTTCACAAAATGCCCTTCGCTTTGAGTCTCTAAGAAAATCTGTAGGCATTTGTACACACCATTGAAATCTAAAAGATAAGTTAGAAGTTCATTGATTAAGTTGAAAATATTTTATGACTTCTATACTGTTACCTGTACATTAAATCTTCCAAATTCATCGATTTCAATGAGTTCATAATTTTCGCATTCCTTGTAAATTGATACGAAGTGTTTTGGTTATTTTTGTCATAATTTTGAAGTGCTTCCTATTACACTTGACTGTACATGCATATATCTCTTTCTCTTCTTTTCCATGAATCAAGGGTTATTGTTTGATGTGTTTAAAAAATGTTGAGGAGCCTGATATGTGCATATCAAAGTTATGCATCATATAAATTAAAAAAAAAAAAAAAAAAAAAAAAAAAAAAAAACAAACAAACAAACAAACAAACTTGGAAAGGGCTACCGGTGGGACCAGTGAGAAGCCCCTTAATGACTCGTTGATTGTTAAGGAATAGCTACCTGCCCATAAGCGTGTGAAAGCCGCCAAGTGTTTAAAAAAAAAAAAAAAAAAAAGGAAGATTGGCTCTCAATTCATTTGGTACATCAAATTTAACTTTTTGAGTCTATGATTTGTTTGAGGGGGAGCCTATATGTATATTATAGTCAAAAACTCACACGTGCACAAGCATTTGTTCAATTTTATGACTTATTTCACCTCACGACACAGAATTGAAAATTTTCTTGGAAAATCAAAATGTGAATCTTTGAATTTATGAAGGGTGCGAGATTGATGTAAATGCATTGGCATAGTGGAATTAAAATTTTTTTAACATTTTTTACTGAATTCTTCTACTATCTCTTTTTAGTTTTGATTGTCTGTGTTCAAATCTGCACTTACACGTATTTTCCTAAGAGCCTCGTAGGCAGGGCGCAGGATATCCTCCCTCACATTATTCTGATGTCACACTTAGAAGAGGTCGTGTCATGTATGCCATACTCATGGGTCTTCGGTTTGATCTTGCCTTATTTTTGTGCATTTGTCATTTCCATATCAAAAAGGGGGAGTCATTTCAAGTTATGTATGTAATATGTGAACGTGTTTCGGCTATGGCATGATATTTTATGTATAATGTGCTTTGGTAATGATATCATTGATCATTTCTATATTATTCCACATGGTGCCTTGATGTGTGTGTTCAGTACGTGCAGAATTTGAGCAGAATTTAAAATTTAACTTAAGTTTTGATATGGAATTGCCAAGGGGGAGATTGTAAAGTCTTGTGGCAAATCCAATCAATATCTTAGTTAAATTAGGAATGCTATTCAAGTTTCCTAAAGTGATGCAAATTGAAGATTTGAAGAATTCTAAACAATTAAGGAGATAAAATGAATCAAGTTGACCAAGATTTTGAAGAATTCTAATTGGTGTGAAGGATTACAAAACCTAATGGAATTCGGACGCAGCCTTCTGGAACATGAATGGAATTCCAGTGTACCTCGCAGGCACGGCGCGGGGAGCGCGCGGGTGCGCCCCAAGCACGCAGGCAGCCCGAAGGGAGCACGCGGGTGCGCCAAGGTGTCTCAGAAATTCCAGTGAGGTCCGCAGGCTGGAGGATGGGAGCGCGAGGGTGCGCCAGTGTTATTTTCTAAAGCATAAAAATTCCAGTGCAGGTCGCAGGCTGGAAGATGGGAGTGCGAGGGATCGGGTTATGAATATTTTGTTCGGATTCAATTTCCTATTTTGCCAAACTATGGCAACTTTGTAATCCTATATATATGTGAAACCAACTCTATAATTGTAAGAGGTGGGAGAACATATTATAGGGACCTAGAGAAAGAGTCTTTGGGTATTGAGAGCTTTCATGTTCCTTCTCTAAATTTATCTTGTATTTTCTTTTCACTTTCTGTGTGAGGCAGAAAGCCTACTTGTAGGGTTTATCGAGTGATTCGAGCAAGAGTGACGAAAGGATTCGTGCGAGTGATTCGTAGAGAGTCTGAGTAGAGTCTTGTAACCCGTTGATAGTGGGATTGTAAATAGAGGTTTTTCTCCCTGTGATAGGGTTTCCTCGTTATTCTCTTGTGTGATTACTTTCACTGTGTGTGTGATTGTGTGGGTTTGGAATTTTCATCTTTTAAATTAGTTTTATTCCTATTTTATTTAAAATTTTATTAGTTGTCTTTGAGCCAAAGGCTATTTGTAATCCAAATAGAATTTTGGATTGGATAGAAAGACTCCTAGAAAACTTATCCTAATTAGGATTAGATTTATGATTATTTCTCCCTATAAATAGAGACTTATGTAGACACTTTTCATTCAAGTCAATTATTATTCATTCTTTATTTCAAAAATACAAAATCCTAGACTTATGTCTTGAGTTTTCTCTCAATTATCTTAGTGGATTCCAAGATTTTGGCTTTGTCATTGAACAAGTTAATTTATCCTTACTTTACGCTGCATCAGGTGGTAACAAAGCAGATGTCTCCTAATCTGATGGCTAACCATTGCGATAGTAGAGGCAACCAATCTCGTGACATAGATCAGAGATTGCAAGATGTCTCAGCTCAAATCCAAGAATAGCCAATTGGCAATGCAAGCATTAGAGCAGCGGATGGATAATCGATCGGAGGAGATCAGTACATAGATGGCGACTCTACGGTAAGTTGTCAGCGATATGAACAAGAACGCAAGACTGAATCCAGCTGAGAGAGTTGCCCACAGTAAAGCAGTCGAGAGTTTCGATCCTTTATACCCTAGGAGACAAGTAGTGGCAGATATTAGTGGTAGTGATAATAATGGAAGTGATTTAGAGTTTGCGGCGACTCGACTTAGAGGTAGGAGGTATGACAATCCTGCCTATCATGCACCTCAATGTAATATATTTAAAGAAGTATTGAGGTAAAAGAGCCTTCTATTTTTGTGGACACTATTTTTTAAAACAATTATAATTTAGATCAATTATTGTTGGAAGACAACAAAATTATAATTGATTTTCAAGATGAGAAAATTAAAAATTCCATGATGTTGGAAGTTGTTGATCTTTTTTATGATGAGCACCACAATTTAGATTTATTGTTTAATGGTGAATAAAATTACTGGTTTCATCAATTTTCATACAGTGGAAGTCAATGATCAAAGTGCGTTGAAATTCATTAATTTTGCTTAGATGGATAAATATTGTGTTGAGAAAGTATGAGTTAATGCGACTAAATTTTTCAACTATGAAGAATTACTTAAAGAATTGTTTACGGAAAATAAATCGCGTGTGAAGATGAAGATTATTCGCAGGTTGAAATTATACAAACTTTTGTCAGCAATAGAAATTGCATTGAAGGTGCTTTTGCTCATGATGGTCCTCAATTTTTTTTTTAGATCTTACCTTAGATAACTCGAAGACGATTATTTTTTTAAAAGAAAGAGAATGATGTAGGACAAATTTAATATTTCCTAGTTTCTTTTAGATTAGTTTTATTCCTATTTTATTTAGAATTTTATTAATTGTCTTTGAACCAAAGGCTATTTGTAATCCAAATAGAATTTGAATTGGATAGGAAGACTCCTAGAAAACCCATCCTAATTAGGATTAGATTTATGATTAGTTTTCCCTATAACTAGGGACTTATGCAGACACTTTTCATTCAAATGAATTATTATTCATTCTTTATTTCAAAAATGCAAAACCCTAGACTTATGTCTTGAGTTTTTTCTCAATTCTCTTGGTGTATTCTAAGATTTTGCCTTTGTTGTTGAACAAATTAATTTATCCTTACTATACGCTGTGTCAATATGGTAGCCATCATAAGCACTACTAATGTGCAATTATACATAATGCACTAATTATCAGCTTTTTATTTACAATAAACAAGTTGGGGCCAACATAAACAGCAAAACTAGTAATTCTATCAGCAATTACAACAGCCAATCAAGGATTAACGAAACACACAGGCACATAAGCAGCTACAACTTAAATCAAATCCACACTAAAAACACAAATTGACATACCAGTAATCCCTATTAAGCTATGAAAAACAATAAAGCATAGAACGAAAACTCACCTTTCCGTCCATCCGACGCATCATGGTATTCCGACCCCCCCTCCTCTGCAGCGGAGGCCACAGAAACTACAGGCTCCGCACCACCATTACCACCGTCCTTCTCATCAGGGTATCTGACAACCACCACGGGACAAACACAGTGGCGCACACAGTAATCGCTAACACTCCCGAGCCGCCCACTGTTCCCTCGCTTCGTGGCACCAAACCCTCGGCTACCCATAATCACAGCACTCAACCCTAGCCTCTCCACTTCCAAGCATAGCCTCTCCTTCATGTCGTGGTCTTTCACGATGTGGATCTTGAAAGGTATCTGAGCCTCGACCAGTGGCTGAGCAAGGTCACTAGCTTTGGTGGTGGTGAAGGTATCAAAGTCGTCCTCAAGCTTCTGCTGGGATTCTTCGTCGGTGTCCACAATGGAGAGGTCAACAGAGCCCCAGTCAGCGCCGTAGAGGACGGAGGTGGGGCGGACATGGACGAGGATCACGGCGTCCCCGGGACGGAGGTAGTGGTGGACCGCCCATTTGACGGCGAAGGCGCTCTCGTCGCTGAGGTCAACAGCGATTCCGATCTTGCGTTGTGCGCCCGCAGTCGGGGTCTCAGTGGCGGAGGAGGTGGTGGGAGGGGGAAAGCGAGGGGAGGAGCACTTGACTCTGATGGCAGCGAGCGGCGGCAGATCAGATTCCGGCGGGGTTTGGCTTGGTTGCATAGTGGCAAGAAGAAAATTAGGGTTTAGTGCGGCTGGTGATTGTATGAATTCGAGGAATTTCCTTTATTGCTTCGTGACTCTCTTTGTCCGAGCGATGGGTAAGCAAGAGAGACAGAAAAATTGAACGAAGGGAACTTCCCCCTTGGGGTGGCGAGGGACTGCGACTCAGAGTGGAGTGGCGGATCGTTCCCAGATTTTATATTCCGTTTTCCTGGTTAAGCTGTTCTTTGGGCTCAATGGCCCAATTGGATGGACCTTTTTTTAGGTGTTTGGTTAGTCAAAGTTTAGTTAAAAAATATAGTAAATGTATAAAATTTTGATATAAAAATGACATATCATAAAATTTAATGAGAAGAAAGTATAAAAAATTAGTAAAACTTGATAAATTTTAATTAATTTTACCTAACCAAACACTACTTTTATTTATTATTTTTTTTAGCTTGCTTGATTGGGTTGGATTGCATTGGGGGATTAAGGGTGTATTTGAAGTGATAAAGAGTGAGATAAAATAAGATAAGTTGTGAATTCATAATTCGTATAGTGAACTAAAAAATAATTACTTTTAGAGATTTTTAGAAATTTTCAAAAATTTTTAAAGATTTACAGTAAATGAAACGGATCCTGAGTTATCGAAGCTATAAATCCTACCGTCTAAATTAAATTAATTCACAAAAGAAATAACTTTAGAATTTGGGTTATATTAACAAATGTTTTTGAATGCCAATAAATAAATGTCACATAATATTATGTTATAATTTATAGATACATAAAAAGTGTGAAATATCATCATATAACATATTTTATTAACTCTTAATAAGTGTCCCATACATCTCTTAACAAATCCAATAAAAATTTTATAAAAAATTAAAAATTTTTTGAAACTTGCTATTTTATAAATAAATGATATAAAAAAAGGAAGGATTTGACCCTAAATTAATCATATAATTATAATTAAAAACTCGCAGCTTCGATATCAGCCAAATGACTTGGAGACTCAACATCAACGTTCCCTTGTATCAATTGGACGAGGGGTAAGAATTAAAATTACGAAGATGTCAACCTTCCCTTGTGTCAATTGGATGGGGGTTAAGAATTAAAACTACCGAGGTGATAATTTTACATATAAAAACATGGTTTGAAATTAGTATAAATAGTAATAATATGAATATAAAATTATTTAAGTCAATAGGGAATGATATAAAAATTTTAATCATCTACTTTTAAAATAAATTAATTATTTAATATGTTTATTAAATTTTAAAATATTATAACATATATATAAATAAACAAATTAAATATGATTTGATGCAAATTATGAATTCAAACAATATAAGACGTAATTGACACCCCTAAATTAACTATATAAAAAGCCCCTTATTGTCAAGAATTTGTGCTGCCACCAAATTATTGTTCGTTGTATGTTGAAGAGTGATAAACTCCTCTTGAGCATTTGTTTGGCGAATTAAAATTTTACTTGAAATTAAATGTTGTTTTGTTAATAAATTAAATTTAATGTATTTGAAAATTTGTTAATTTATAATCTTAAACCCCAATTCCGTTCATAGATTATATGCTAACTCCGATTCTAAATAAAATCATGTTAACTTTAGTTCAACTCATGATTAATTTAGTTTCTATTTGTTTCAGTCAATACGTACATATATATATATATATATATATATATATTGAAATATACTTTTTAAGTAAACTATTTTATATGAAACAATTTTATTTATCATATTTTTTTATTTTTAATTGTAATATTGGAAGAATTTTTAAAAATATATAAAAAAAATAAAACAAAATTTAAACATGACACTAAGGGCCCATCTCACGCAACAAAATTTGTTGAAAATCTCTAAAAACCTCTATTACATTTATACATCTTTTTACTTTCTCGAAGTTCGAAAAAAATTCAATACCTTCTTAAAAAAAAGTCGATAATTGGAATTCAGTTGATCAAATAGCAAAATTTTTTTTACTATTCTCACCACGGACTCCCAAACTACCGAATGACACTCACTATGACCAATTTTTCTAGGGTCGTTCCGATGGATTATATAAACCGTTTGGATACTTTATTATTTTTTTTACCGTCCAAATTATTTGCACCAAATCAGTCCGATGGTTTAACACTACCAAATCACTATCTTACTTCATCCAAATGGCTTGCACATTTCTGTCAAGACAGTTCGCTCAATAGATTTGGGATTCTGACTGCAGAGGCGTCAAATTCATGAAATACAACCAACCAAAGGTATTTTTCTCTCCATCTCAACACATGGGCTACCAATAGACTTGTAAAAAGAAAGAAAATAAACGTTCTCAACCCATTCACACTTAGTTTGGAAAGAGAAGTAGAAAAATCTCCAGACCTAAGACTTAAGCCAATACAAGCTTCCAACAACAGAAAATGAAAATAAAAAGTAAATAAGGTCTAGAATCATAAAAATAATTATTAGACCCCAATGAGTTGCACCTATTTAACACCTAAAATTAGGTTTTATAAAATTCTTAGTGTCAAAATAGGAGAGAGAAAACTCATTCAATTTGTAGCAATTAGGTCGAATGTGATCCTTAATCCCACAATGATAACAAATTGTAAAAATTATTAGAAGAATTAAATTGCATATCTTTCGCCTTAGGAGGAAAGAATGATTCTAATTTGGATTTTGAGTTGCTTTTTTTTGTTGGATTGAAAATTTGTGAAGACTTTTTTGGAGAAAGTCTTTTCAAAAAGTTGGTTGACTTAAGAGGACTGCATTTGTGGGCTTTTTTCTTTTATGTAGCCTTGTTCAGGTTTTTCACCATATTTTCTTTACTTGCTTCAAATCTTGTCAATGACTTGAAAACTAGCATTCATCTTTTTAGTGATACTTTTATTTGTTTTAGCTTTGGATTCAAGATCCTTGGTTTTTGACAAGAGGTCTTTATTCTCCTTTTATCTTTCTTCAAGCTTAGTCTTCAATTTTTCAACAAGTTGAGTTTGTGATTCTTTTTTAAATTTAGGTTAAGATTACTTGTAAATTCTTCATTCTCAAACTTTAAGGTGTCTCTTTCTTCCTTTAGCATTCTATTTTTCTAATTAATCTTTTCTTTAGACTTTTTGATCTTACAAAATTCTTTGCACAATTGGTTGTAAGCTTCTTAAAGATCATCAATTTCATCATCTAATTCTTCCTTTTAGTTAATATAGTTGTCTTTATGTCACTGAGGGTACTAGTGTTTATACTTGAAGAAAAAATTGATTTTTCAAAAATATTTTTATAAAAAGTAGTGATACTTGGGAAATTACTTTCATCAAGGGTTGCCATGGAAGCTAAAATTTTATAGGTTACTCGACGCGATGGGTTGACAGATGCCAGCCTTCTAGGATCTTGCCTGTGTGGTAAAAAACTTTAGACAAATATCGCTCTGATACCAATTGAAAATTTTTAAATTTGGGTAAATCAACAACAATAAATCCAGGCAACACACTCAATCAAACAATCAGAAAAGACAACATCAAGAAGTAATAAAAAAACTTATCCAGAGAAAAACCTTAAAACGATTTCCACTATAAAATTAGGTTACAAAATTTAACTTAATCTTCTATGACTTCTTGCACAAATTTGCTCAATTTCTTACTTGATTTCCCGATACAGCTAGACTAAGTAGAAGTACTTTTCAACTCCCCAAAAAGTTCACCTTGAGATCCTATAAGACTTACAAAATACAAAGATAAGTAAAATAAGGAGAAAGGCTTTAAACTCTTTAAAAAATAACTCTCTCTTAAAGACTATATAATGTGCTCTCTCTCTCTGTCTCTCTCTCTCTCTCTCTCTCACTTACTCACACACACACACATAGTTGTATTTTTACATTGAGTACATACACATATATATATACTTTGCAAACTTAAACAAAATAAAAAATTAGATCTTTGTTGTACATGTAGACTTTTTCATCAAGTTTCCTTCTTCAAATTTCCTTCTTTCTCAAGCTTTTTTCTTCTCCAAGTTTCTTCTTAATTAATTAGGTAACTTGACACACTGGAATCATAATAGTCTCTCATTCATTTTGGTTCTTTTCTTTTTAGAATTAAGAAACTGAATCTGTTGAATTAGAAAATTTGTGTATAACTTGAATTATCTTAGCATATTTTAGGAAATACAGTCACTGTCCAATTAGAATTTGAATTCAATTTCATGTCCAATTAGGAAATCTTGTCTTTAATTGCAAATTTAGTTATTTTATTTTAGATTTGTCATAAATTTAACTTCACATTGAATAATATTATAAAATTATCAATTAGTATTGTAATTTTTATCTAAAAAATTTAATTCCAATAATCGACATGTACATAATAATTTAAAAATTAACATAATAATCGATGTATAATTTAATTCAATTGACAATGCATGAAAGCAACAAGGATAAAAAATTTCAATTTGCATAGAACATATGATGCTTTTTTAAATAAAATTAGATTAACCATAATTCCTAATTAATTAAGTAGAATTCTATTAAATAATTATAAATTATGATAGAATTTAAATAGAATTTTAATATTTAATTTTATTTTTAAAAGTAATACGTAATCGTCGTTCTGTAAGACCATAATAAGAATGTAATTTTTGTTTTTCTTGTAGATGAATATGATATTGAGATTTTTTTCTGGAATGCAATTGGTTTCTAACGTTATTTTTGGCCATAGGTCTTTCATTAGCTAATCCTAGTAAAGCCCTAGAGGGAGTATTTTTTTTTTTTTTTATCACCACCATAATATCTAATTAAGTGTTAGGCGACATAACTATATTTTCTAATACCTGTTTTATAAATATACTGGCATTTGCCCGCGTCAAACGCACACAAATGATTGGACAGTTTAAGCAAAATAGGTTAAAAACATCTCAACAATTAATAAAGTAAAACAAAATCCCAGCATTGACTTAATTATATATTTTGAAAATACTGAGCTACATTGTAATGTCAATGTAACATTATTTTAACAAAATTTAGAGAGTTAATTTCTGCATTTGGATGGTAATTACTCCTTCCACGAGAAGGATTTATCTTTTTCTTAACTGATGAATTATTTCGTAAATTCGCATTAAATTTTATAATGTCTATTTCAATTGGCCATAGTTTAATTATTGTGAATGCATGACTGAAATTGTTTGACAGAAAACTCAGCATAATTAATTAACGAGATGTGCACAAAATTAAATAATAAATTGTTAGAGAGCATCAACTATGTTTTATATTGCAAGAACTTAAAAGAGAAACTTTAGAGTTGGTTTGTGTAAGAAAGTAATTTTTAATTTTTCATAGTTTATTCTTGTTTTATATAATTTGTATAAAATTTAATTTTCTTTTTAAAATGTAATTTTTAAGCCTATAAATTGCATTTGTCAAAAAGAAAATAAAAAAAAATTACATCGCTTGAAAAAATAACCAAAAAACTATTTTTTTTTTATTTTCGTTTATGTCTTAAAGCAGTGGTGAATTTTGTAATTTTTTTTATGAATATAATTAACACACTTAAAAAAAACAAAACTTCTAAAAATAAAATTAAATTTTAATTAAAAAGATATATAAGACAAAAATAAATTATAAAAATTCAAAAATTACTTTGATTTGGTACTCAAAACTTTCATTTTCGTTACTAAAATCCTTTAATAATATCAGTACGTCCATCAAAGAGAAAAAGTTAATATTCTCAAGAGAGAGAGAGAGAGAGTGAGAGAGATCGCGCGCGTGCAAATATTTATATATGTATATATAATAGATATCATAAATAGAGACAGCTTGATATGTTAAGGAATGAGAAAATGAATTGAAAGAAAAGCAGATCAAGATATATACGGTAGCTAAGACTTGGGGGTGATGAGCAGCCAATAAAAAAGGAGTTCAAAAGCTTCACAGCTTTAGTTCTACTGAGAGTTGAATTCTATATATATATATATATATATATATATAATATATATGACCATTCTACTGCATATTTATGCAGCTTATTGCATAGATTGTACTGGGTGCCGCCTCTTATTTGAGAAGAGCCTGTGGTAACCAGTAGCAGCCGCTTACTGTTACTGGGCAGGCAGGATCACTCTCTCCTCGTCTTTTTAAGTTCTTTCAGGAGTAGATGCATATATATATATATATATTTATATGCTAGTGTATGTATATATGCATGATGTATCATGCATGTGTATATATGTACCTAAGTTCTCTTTAGCCTTACTCCTTTTTTTGTTATCCTTTTCACGTTTTTTCAAGCAATCTAAAATAGGTTTCATGGCTCCCATAAACAGAAAGTGCAAAGAGGCATTCCTTGTGTTTCAGCACATAAAAAAGAAAAGTGGGTCGCTAACAGCAAATTCTCTCTACTTGCAATTTCACAGCAAAAATCAATATTGAGATAGAGAGAGAGAGAGAGTAAAGCTAGAGTACTGGGTTGCAGAAGAAACTAGCTCCTGCTAGTATATCCAAACTATATGCCAGTTATTGGAAGATATTTTCCTTTTCAATCCCCTTCAATTATGTCTTCTCATTTTCTTTTTTAGTCAAAATCCAGTGTTCCTAAGAAGTACTTCCTGAGTTTGTTCCCAGAGCAAATTATCTGAACTAAATTAACACAATTTCACAAGAGATTCACTTCTAAAATGAATATTGGTCAATAGCCATTTGATTTAGTTAGATAATGGATTTCATAGATCGACAGACGACAGCCATTTGGCCATACTAGCTGCATTGCACATAATAAAAACAAGGTTTGAACTGATATAGATCCTTTAATAAAAACAAGGTTTGAACTGATATAGATCCTTATATATAAAATCATTCAGATGAGGACCAACTATAAGATCACAAAAGCCAGACTGAAATTAAAGCATCTCACTGACACAGAGAGAGAGAGAGAGAGAGTCAGAAAATGTGTTGCTCTATTTTTGAGGTGAAAATGGTTTGACAGGAAAAGGGTAATGAAAAGGCTGTGTCTGGGGTTCTTGGATCAGATGCAAAACACACAAATGTGAAAAGACAAAAACAAAAGAACAGACCCATCCTTTTGCAGTTAGTAAGAAAGCTTGAGGGACAAATCAATGGAATTAGAGGCATCAAAACCAGTACAAGTTGTTGTAGTAGTAGTGAAACAGTTAGGTGCACCACCCCTACCCGCAGCTCCTGCAACAGCAACAACTGAAGCTTCTGATGATGAGGAAGAAGACCCCAATTCCAACAACTCCTCCTCCCTGGAGCAAGTGCCACTGCCACCTTTCCCAGCTGGAAAGAACTCATACTCCATGAACACACTTCCACCCTTCTTCTGAACTGCCACAAACCCTCCATTCTGCAAATTAAACTGCCCCCACTTCAAAATCAAAATTCTTCCAAAGTGAAATAATTAAATTATAGGAAAGGGAAACTTTTAGTGATTTTTCTTTCATAAGCTCATTAAGGAGGTATTTTGTGAAAGATTGTTCACCTGATCCTCACTCCCACCACTATAAGCAGAACCAGAAGTGCTGTTTATATTTTGATTGAATCCAAGGAAACCAGAGCTGTTGATCTGATATGCATTGCCATATAAGTCCATCATTCCATTCAGGGGCTTCTTCTTCTGCAACAAATAACAAAAAATGAAAGAATAATATTAATCCCAAAGGACTAAAAAAAAGAAAGAAAAAAAAAAAAACCCTAGATAGAAGAGAGAGTGATCAACAAAGATTATCAAAACTATACTCAATTAAACCCATTTATATATATATATATATATATATACACACACATACAAACAATTACCTTGTGGCAGAGATCACAGTGATCATCAGAGAAATACTTGTTCATGTTTGGTATTGAAGAGAGCTCTTTCGAGGTCTCACCCACAACATTCCCTGCCGCCGCCTGCGAACACCACCTTGTTGAAGCTCCTCCGAGTCCGTGCAGATCTGCCCGTCCATTCCCATTAACAGTAGCATAACCACCCACCAGTCCTCCAGAGAACCCACCATTTCCAATACCTTGATTAATCAACAGGTGGTGGTTCAAACCCGATTGTCCCACGACCACCCCATTCATCATCGGGCCGTAGCTACTAGCGTTACCAACAAACTTCGCCGGCACAGCGGCTTGCATCGGATCGGGGAACGAAGAAGGAAGGAAGTAGCGATCTTGAGGAAGAGTGCGGAGATTGAGAGAGTATTGAAGAAGTGGGGATGGGTTGTTGTTGTTGTTGGTGCTGGTGGTGATCTCCTGCATCCTCAGGCGTTCGAGCTGGGCCACACCCATACCTCTCTGCGGCTGTTTCTTCATCTTCTGCGCACCGTCGTTATTCAGCTTCGACCTCCTCCTTCCACCCTCCTTCGCCTTCTCTCGCCTCGATGACTCTCCAAACCCACCACCATGGTTTTTCTCGCTTCCTCTTCTGGTGGCCTCCTCGGAAGCCATAAGAACTGAGGTAGCCATTCCAAACTCAGAGACAAATATATTTATATATATACACACAAATGGGTTTATAGAGAGAGTCTAGAAAGAGAGCGATTGCAATGGGTTTGTGTGTGTATATATCTATAGAGAGAGAGAGAGAGAGAGAGAGAGAGAGAGAGTGATGGGGGGTGGGTGTTTGAGCATACAAACGAGCTGAGAAACGCCTGAGGACACGAGCAATACCTGCGGTTCCTTGAAGTTGTTTGGT
This sequence comes from Vitellaria paradoxa, assembly GCA_019916065.1. NCBI lineage: Eukaryota > Viridiplantae > Streptophyta > Magnoliopsida > Ericales > Sapotaceae > Vitellaria > Vitellaria paradoxa. The sequence goes on along the minus strand of CM034239.1, from coordinate 32,097,437 downwards.
TTTTTTTTTTTTTTTTATAAATAACACAGGTGTCTCCGTGTGGAATTTTCTAAATTATTTTAAATAAATTGATCTCTTTTTGTGTTATATGATTTTTTTATTAAAATTTAATTTTTTTTTTTTTACAAATTATTCATATCTTTAATATATATTTTATTTATTCACGGTTAGAATAAACAATTTACTCATTTCTATTAACTCGTTTTCTCACACATAAAATTATTTAGTTTTGGGCAATTTTTTTAAATGTAAATTAACATGTCAAAAAAATATTAAAAAACTAATTTTTAAAAAAATACGATGGCGTTAATTTGCATTTTATTTTTTGTTTTTATTTGTTATTTTTTATTTCTTATTTTAAGATTAATGTTTTAAGTATACTGAAAATCCATTTAGTTTTATATTTTTTGTTTTTAACGTTTTGGGATCCTCTTCATTAATTTGGGGTCAAAAAGGCTCAAAACGATTTTTGATCATTTTGTATTTTATGTGTAAACTTATGTTTTTTTAAAATAGGTTCTAAAAGTACAAATAACTAAGAGTACAGTTAGAGTAACAAAAAATGAGATAAAATGAGATAAAGTAAAATAAATTGTGAGTTTGTAATTCATGCAGAGAGTTAAAAGTAAATAATTTTTAAAATTTTTTAATATTATTTTACCATTTTTTAAAAATTTTTTGTTAATCCAAACAAATCTGAAATACGTTTTAAACTATTTTCTTTATTTAAAAAATAAAATAAAAAAATTTGTTCAAAATAAATATACCAAATGACATTAAAAAAAAAAAAAAAGTGAGAAAATAAATTAAAAGTTATTTTAAAATGGGAAATAGTAGTGTATTTACCGACAGAATAACCATTGATTGATTATTGTGTGTGTGTGCGCGCGTGGGGGTAAGAGAGTTAAATTAGTATTTGTCTGATCCTCCATTAGAAGGCTATAATTACATTACATATGACGCGTGTAAATCACTCTCCGGCCGAGGGTTTTGGTGATGAACATGCCAAAATAAGAAAGGATGCTGGCTCATTTAAGCCCATGTCAGTTCAAGCAAAATTAGTAACAAATCATTAGGTCTAGGTAGTTTATATATATTAATTTTTTTTTATATGTATTTTTTTTTAACACACAAACTAAAAATATGTGAATAATATATAACTTATTTCAAATTATTAATTTTGATTTTTCTTATTTTTTAATATTTTTTTAGACATTACTAATATTTAGAATTAAAAAATATTGTACCCTTATACTAAAAATATAAACATGATAATATACAAATTTATTTTAAATTATTAAAATGTGATTTTTTTGGGGATAAATTTTAAGCATATTATTTATATTTAGAGCAACATATAAGTTTTTATCTATTATTGCTCTTATATTTTTACGTATTATGGGCATATAGTATTTTTTGTTGGATTAAATATGAATAACATGCGTAAAAATTATCAAATAAAAAAATTAAATTAATTTCAATTTTTTTAAAATATTTTTTAACTTTTCTTATCCGACAAAATCATCTAAACTAATAGAAAAAAATAACGATAGAGTCTTCCTGTCTTTCTATTAAGACCCTAAACCTCATGGGTGAAAAGCGATTTTTGAAATTTTCTTTCAATGAAAGGATTATGTGTATTTATTTATTTATTTAGGGAGATGGTGAATCCATGGCAATCATATAAAGTGAGATTTGGTCATTAACATGTGAATCTGCTTTGATGTTGGCCGGTAATATTTGAGCTGCTTTTTATATAAGGAAAATCGAAAGAGACTTTCGTTTGGACTGCAATGGATCACAAGTCCAATACGGTATTTCAACAAGAAACTGACACTCTGCAAATGTCGTTTTTTTTTTTTTTTTTTTGGCTGTAAATGTTGTATTCATTAGAAAATAAAAAAAGAGGCGTTTCCCTCACCATCAAAAACCAAAAAAAAAAATTATTTTTGTTAATCTTTTCTACCAAACATAAGATTAACTTTTATCAATTTTTTTTTTTTTAATTTTTATCAACTGTCTTCAATTTTTTCAAATTTTACAAATTTTTATCATACACTCTGTGCGGGGATTAAAAAAAATACATATGCGTGTGATCACCACGTCAACTGAAATCATTTGAAAGCGCCTCGAAAACAAAAAAAAAATATGAGAGGAGATTGGTCGAAGGAGATTTCCAACCAAAGATTCTCTGATGGTGAAGTCAAATAAAGCTCAAGAAAGCAATAAGAAAAATATAAGTGTTCATTTAATAATAGTGAATATATCTGATTTTGTGAACTAAGTACTGTATTCATAATAAGAGATAATGAATAAATAATTGGAAAATAATAAAAATAATGTTATTATAATCCCATGTGTATAGAAGTATAAAATGATTTACTTTACATTTAATACCCATCTTTCAGTTTTCAATATGCGTGGTGGGTATCGAAACGAGGAATATTTAAAAATCACATCATGTTTATTACTTTTATAATAATAAACTAATTGAATTAGTAAAAATGTAATAAATTAACTAAATTTATTACATGGTATAACATTTATAGTCAGAATTAAACTAACATTTATACCTTTCATTGTGGGGCCCAACGGGCATAGTTAGAGATCAAATGAATCCACTGCTAAGCTTATACATTGGTCCATATGTGCTAGGGAATGATACCACGTGTCCTGAATATTTTTCATACCAACACATCCGACTAACAACTAAAGTGTTGTGTATCAATTTATAGTGCAAAATTACATTTTGTTTTTTGAGATTTTTTTGGTGCCAAATGACCTTAAAAGTGATTACTCTTCTTGGGTTTTGTTTCGTGAAAGAGGAGAGGCTAAATCCCTTGTTTCGTTACATTTTAGCTTTTAATTTTTTCTTTTAGGTTTTTTTTTGTCTCATATGACTTTTTATCAAATATTTATTTTTTTACAAAATGTAACTTTTAGACATATTAATTGTATTAGTCAAAAAAATTAAAAAATTAACATATGTTTGGATAAAAGCTAAAAAAAACTTTTTGTTGTTTTTCTAACACAAATGAAAGTGAATTTTTATTTTTTTTATTTTTTTTTTTTGTGAATACGATTAATATACCTAAAAATTACAATTTTTTTTTAAAAAATAAATTTTGGTAAAAAGTAGTATAAAATGAAAAAGCTATAAAAAAAAATAAAATAAAAGAACTAGGAGCTAAAATGTAATCAAACAGAGCTTTAACGTGAGATTGAGACTTCCACGTGAAATCGAGCCTCAGGCTAATTTGAGTTGTCAGCTCACTAATCAATCGTAATTTGAGTTGTCAGCTCACTAATCAATCGTATCGGTTCTTAAATTATGAGAATTAAAATCACAAGGAGATGCTAATTTTAGTTTTAATGTCAGTACAGTAATAAAAATTGATGGCTATAGATCAAAATTTAATAATTCAAATATATTTATTTATTTTTAATTTAAAAAATATAAATATTTTAATATCGTTAAATTTTAATTCAATATCTCAAACTATATTGACCACGTTTGGAGTAAAATAAAATAAAACAAAACTCTACAAATCTCTACAAATACAAATTACGAGATAGATAAATTTAAATTCTCTACTCACTGTATAAAATACGAGATATGAACTTTTATAATTTTATATAATTTTATGTAATTTTATATAACTCCAACATACACATTCGACAGCTGATATTCAACTATCTTAGCCCACTTTCTAAAACAATACCAAAAATTTTAAGAACAAAGCCAATGCGATGGATCAGATTCGATTTGGTTGTTGCTTCCACTGATTTTTTTTTTTCTTTTTTTCTTTTTTAGCATCCCACGACTAACACATCATGTCAAAATTTTCATATTTTAGTAAATGAAAATGCTCATTCTGTTAACTTATAATAACTTGCAAAGACATGATAATTCAAATTTTCAATTAGAAGGAAAAAAATTTGGTCGTCTTAGAGTGTGTTTGGATCGAAAATTTATTCAAAGAAAATAGAATGGATAAAAATTCAAATTTCTTTCTTTTATTTGAATTGCAATATAAATGGAATGAAATGAAAATGAATTAGTATCGAAAAATTAAAAGTTATTAAATTGAAGAAGCCAATTTAATGATGAATGATTTTTATTTCCAAATAATTGTGTTTGAAATCTTATTTCCTTTCTCTTTCTTCTACTTTTTTTTCCCATCCTTTTCTTTTCTCTCACACAAAAAAAAAAAAAAAAATACTCCTATATTATGTTTGGTATATAAGAATGGAATAGAATAAGAGGTAGAAATGAAATTAAATAAGGATGGGTTTGGCACAAACATGAAACTGTGAAAATTAAATGAACATTTAAATTCTTATAATTTGATTACATATTTTAAATATGATGAAATAAAATGTAATACCATAAAAATTACTAATATAATTTTTAAAAATTACATTATTATTATTATTATTATTATTATTATATTGAATGATCGTTTTATTGCTCAAGTTTGGATTGAGCAAAATTTTTTATAATTATTAAAAATATTAATGAATACTTTTTAAACTTTTAAGAAGTCTAAAATATGAATCAATGTCAAAAACACATCCAACAATAAAATTGTAATTTTACACATGTTAAAATTTGTTTAATTATTAAAAAACGTATTAATGAATATTTTTAGTATTTTGGGCAGCTTAGAATATGAACCTGGGCAAAAAACAACCCGAAGGTAAAATTGTAATTTCACAACCTATGTTCGATTAAACCACAATTTGCTTAACGACTAAGAAATGTTTTGGAAACTATTTTTTAATCTTTTGAGAATCCTAAAATCGAATGTGGACTAAAAATAGGGTCATGAGTAAAATGCTTATTTTATGACCCAAATTCGAATTGAGTCTAAATTTGGTGAATTATTAAAATTAAATTATGTTGATAAATATTTTCTAGCATTTTGGACAGCATAGAATTAATGCAAACCTAGGTAACAAAAATACAGTTAGGGGTGAAATCGTTATTTATAGTTCGGGCCTCAAACCTGAGCAAATTTTATATAGGTATTAAGAAGCATGTTAAACAAATATTTTTAATCTGTGGGAAACTCGAATATAAAACTAGGCCAAAAACAAGTCTAGGAGTTAAAATGATCATTTACCGACTTAAGTTCGGATCTGACCTGAATTTTTCTCAAGTATTAGTAATAATGCTGAAAAATATTTTTTAGCATTTCTGGCAACATAGAATACGAACATAAGCAAAAAAGAACTGAGTAACATTTTCATTTTACAGCTCAAGTTTACAGTAGGTTAAAATTTGCTTAGTTTAGTTAAGTAACACATCAACGAATATTTTTTTAGTCTCTTAGGAAGTCCAGGAATATGAATTTGTACCAAAACGAACCAAAGGTAAACTAGTTTTTTACAACTTAAGTTTGGGTCAATTTGAGATATGGATTGCTTGAGAAGTAACGGTCATTCCCTCCTTTCAAAAATGAATGAAAACAAGTAATTTAATGGGATAAGAATTCTCAGGAAATATTCATTTTGTTTTAAAAAGTTGTACTAAACATGACAATGGAATGAAACCATGGAAATCACCATTCTACTCCTTTATATCAAATGAGGTTTTTGAATATTCAATAATTCATTTAGGTTCAACTACTTTCCATTGAGTTTCCATTTCCATTATCTTATTGGAACATATATTTATGGAAGAAAAAGAACAGTGAAACAAAATGATAGAGATGCAAAATGAAGTAAAAAATCAAATTTATTTTATTTTTTTATTAAGTTAGAAAAATAAGGTTAAAATAAATAGATATTCATCACAAGTTTACCTTTTACATAAATAAGTATACAAACCTCCAAAAATTATAAAATTATTTTTCTTTTGTTATTTCTTTCCCTCCATAAATCTATGTCCCAAACATAGCATTATACAGTGTTTACCGCCGAAAACAATTCACGATCTTTCATTTTTCTTAGCTTAGAGTGTGTGTGTGTGATAAAGGATATCCTTAAATTGTCAAGACCACTTCGTTTGTGTGGCATCATTGTTTAAGACATCCATCATCTTCAATTTTAAGCATATTGTTTCAAATTTTCATTTAGATTTGTCAAGGTCTTTCAATTAAATTGTAATGTTTGTCAATGTAATAAACTCACAAGCACTTGTTACATCTTCTTCTCTTGAAGTTATATTTTTTGATAAGCGACCTCTCCTATTTTCTCGGTTGATAATTTCAAGTATTATGTAATTTTTTATTGACCACTTCACTAAATACATCTGGCTCTATCCACTTAAATGAAAATCTTATGTGCAAGATGCCTTTATCAGATTTAAATCCCTTATAGAAAATTTCTTCAACCAGAAAACCATTCCTCTTTATTCAGATAATGAAGGGAATATCAAACTCTTTCTTCTTTTCTTGTTATCCATGGCATATCTCACTTCACTTCCCCTCCTCACACACATGAATACAATGGACAGTCAGAACATTGTCATCGTTATATTGTTGAACCAGTCTATCCCTTCTCTTTTATGCATCTATGCCTCTCTCTTATTGGTCTTAAGCTTTCACCACTGTAATTTATCTTATCAATCGGCTATCCACTCCCACACTTCATCTACTCTCCCCATATACCAAACTCTTTGGTTTTTCTCCCAACCACTCTAACTTCGTACTTTTGGCTACCTCTGCTATCCCTGGCTACGACCATATTGTCCCCACAAACTTACTCCTCGTTCATCTCCTTGTGTCGTTCTAGGTTATTCCTTCACTTAAAGTGCTATCTATGTCTTGATACCTCCTCATCTTGTATTTACACATCGCGTTATATTAAGTTTGTAGAAACTATTTTTCTATTCACTTCTCTTCACTCTCACCTAGATCATCCTTCTTCCAAAACACTTTCTCACTAGTGTTCTTCTATGTCTGTTCTTCTAGCTACTAACACATCATCTTTGGCACTAACCTCAACTCATCCTTTAGTATGTGTGTGCAGGCGTGCCAAAATCTTAGGATTCAAAGGATAGAAGAGACTAAGCACAAAATCAAGCGAACTAAGATGTGGGATTTTGCCTCTCAGGACTCTAGATACTCAACATATATGATAAAATAAGCTAAACAACACAAACACACACAATGAGAAATAACTTTAAACAGGAGAGGCAAAAATTACCTATATTCTTGTCTCTATTAACCTTGATTTGACCCTTTTGATCTCAAAAAGTCTGAATGCAAGTGACAAAAGTGAACAGATCGTGTTTTTACCAGTGAAGAAGAAGAAAGAAAGAAACTACTCTAAGGTGCTTGAAAATAAAATGGAAGAAAGTGAAATTGCAGAGAACGTAAATGTGCAGGTAAAATGATAAAGTCTTGCAAGGAGAATGTGGTTGAGGAACACCCTCAAAGCCTTCTGCTGCTTATTTTTTAATCTGGTAGTTCCATAACTGCTTATGTCTCCCACTATAACAGTTATGGGATTTGAAGTTATCTTCTAACAGCTCCCTCAAAGTAGTGGTTGCTATCTTTCTTAAATTCTCTAACTATATCAGTCTATTGTTTTGGCCGATCTATATCTTATTTTTAGCCGATAGAACCTAATGAAGATTCTCTTTGGTCTTTATCGGCCTATTTTGACCAATGTAAATCCACTTTTATATTATATTATTTTAAATACTAAAATCAACTAAACTTGGAGAGTTGGTCACTAATCATAATATCGGCCTTACTCTGATTCTAACTAACTTTACAACTCTTCTTCCAAACTAATATGAATATCGACCCACTCTGGCCAATAGAAATTTTGACTTTTAGATCCCCTAACATTACAACGGCTCAAAATTTCAAATTATGATATCTATTGAAGTGATTGATATTGTTATTAACTTATCTCCTTTAAAATAATCGTTCTAATTATCAGTCTCAATTCCTGAGTAATATTATTCTAGACCTCTATATTAACCGACTCTTACAAAAATTGAACATGTGACAATCTGATACCAACTAAGGTTTTATAGGAACAACATATACTGAAAAAAAAAATAAAAATAAAACTTTTAATAATTTGAATTTATTGATAACGAAATAAATTTTGAGAACCATATTTAGCGTGAAAATGTGCTAATATATAAGTGAGGCAAAATCTGCTTGTATAAATCCAGCAGTTGTTATTATATACAATTGACACCGCTCCACATTGTAGTCAATTAATTTGCTTCAGTCAAGAAGTTCCTTTCTTCTTTCTTACTAGTAAGTGCCGTGCAATTTATTAAATGTGTACTTAAAGTGTTTGGTTTATAAAAATTTATTAAATTGTTTACTTTTTTTTTTTACTTTCTTCTAATTAAATTTCGTCACATATCCTTTTACATTAAATTTTTATATTTTTGGTGTACTTTTTTACGATCCAAACACCATCTTAGAGTTAGGATTTGACGGAAGACAAAGAAAAAATATAAAAAAATAAAAAATTATAAAATCTCAAATTTATAGCTTTATTTTAATGGATTTAAAAATATAATAAAAAAATATTCATTAGTATATTAATTTTTTAATTTTATTAATTTTATTTTCTTAAATTTTATGTATTTTTCTTTTTATTTTTTTATCACAAATAAAACAAGAGAATGAATTCCGAATTCAAATCCCTTTCTTTTTCTCCTGACAAATCTTAATCAGGATATAGTCTACGTGATATAAGTTTAAGCTCTTAGCCTATATTAAAAAAAAAAAAAAAAAAGCTTTCAAGATATTGAAATTGTTTTTAGAGAGAGAGAAGGAGAGAAAAACTCAATAAACATGGAATAGAAGAAAAAATAATTAAGAAAAAATATTTCATCTTTATCTGAATGAATTAAAAATATGATAAAATAGAAAGTGTTTATTGATATATTAGTTTTTTTAATTTAACTAATTTTAATTTCTTAAATTCTACTTTTTGTACGAAGAGAAGATATATAGAAGCAAGAGAGAGAGAAAAGAAAATTGGATAAATATGTAATAAAATAATAAATAAAAGAGAAAAATAAGTAATAAAAAAATATTTGAGTTTTTGCGCGCACAAAAAAAAGGGGTCAAAAAAATAAAAATAGAAATAAAAACACAAAGCTCCAAAAGCACATACCTCGATCACCCCTTTTATATATAGTAGGATAATATCTTGAATTCTATTCACTCTTTTCATTTTCTATTATAATTCAAATAAAAGAATAAATTTTAAATTCTTTTTTTTTTTTTTAGGTATAGAGAGAGATACAAAGATACAAGTTAGAGAGAAAATAAAACTACATAAATATAAAATAAAATAATAAAAAAGAAAGAAAAAATCAATAAAAATATTTGAATTTCTGAAAAAAAAAAAAGAAACAAAAAGCGAAACTCTTAAGGAAAAAAAAAAAACACACACACACACACACACACACGACGGAGGTGAATTGAGTTTGCGGCCTTTATATCTAAAAACGACAATGATACGTCCAATCGATATTTGAGAGAATTAAATAAATAAATAATGTTATGAGAACTGTTAATTAGTCGACTCTATTATTTATTATTTATTATTATTATTTTTCTTTTTTTTTGGGGGGTAGCCACAATATGTTTCTTAATGCCTGCTCGATTCAGTCAAGATTGGATGTAAAGACACACATTACACACTATTAATTGTTTTAACTAATATCATACTGTATTATTAGAATTTTTTTTATCTTTTAAAAAAATTATTATACACTATCACTTCATTTGAAAACATTCCTTCTTTAGAATTAATTTGATTTTAAAATAAAAAATTAATTTGATTTGATTTGATAAATGAAATTTTATGTTTAGAATACATGTTTGAATTTAAGAATTGAATTAATTGATTTAAAAGAAATATTAAGTTTAATCATATTAATAGGAAATAAAAAAACATGATAAATATGATATAGGAAGAAAAATTTATCCACTTACATGGTTTAAAAAAAAATAAATTCTCATCAACTTTTTATCGTTTTTGGTTAAAATTGAAACGATATAAAAATCTTAAAATTTAAATTATAAAATGAAATCAGAGCAAACTCATAAAATCTTATTTTTATTCCAATTACAAGAATTTGTGAGAATTCTTACCAGATGAAATCAAATTCTATCAAATCCACCATTCTAAATGGTTGAAAAAAGAAAATACGGTAAATATAATATATGACGATAAATTTGTCTAAAATATCATCAAATTCTATTATTTTGAGTTAAATTTCAAATGATATAAAAATTTTAAAATTTAAGTTATGAAATAAAATGAAATCTAATTTATAAAATTTTATTTTGATTCTGAACATAAGAATTACTAAAAATTCTTACTACATAAATCAATTTTCATCAAATTCACTATTCCAAACATAATGTAAAGGTTTTGACGATTTTATTTGAAAGGTTTATTTGACCTACACTCCCTATGATTTCAACTTTGTATACCTAGACCCCATAGATTGTATAAATGTGCGTCTAGACCCATTGAGATTTGTATTATGTTCAATTAAACCCCGTATGTTAGATTTTTTATTAAAAAAAAAAAGTAACTTTTGACCAATTAAATACAATAATTATCTTTTACCCTTCTATTTGTATAAAAATGCATAATAACAAATTGAGAGTAAAGTTTATCCAATCTTATTTGATACTAAAGGAAAGGAAGGGGGAGAAAATAAAAAATTAAAAAATTCTCTCTTCCATGTTTAGTTTATTATATTATAATAGAAAAATAATGATAATTTATATATATGTTTAAATTATAAAATATAAATGTGAAGCTTAATAATTTAAACTATCAGTATAGAAAGGTTCACAAAAATTAGTAAATTGATTATAGTGTAATTTTCTATTTTTGTTAGACTATTAATAGAAAAAAGTAATAATAATTTATTACGAATAATTATTCTTTATACATAAATATAATATAAATTTAAAATATTAGTGTGAAATATAATAATTTAAAGCATCACAAAAAAATCTAATAAATTAATTATAATGTAATTTTTATATAAAAAATATACATTATATCATAACATAACTATTTTTTTTTAATAATACTAAAGGAACAAAGATAATTTCATAGTATTTAATTAGTCAAAAGTTATTTTTTAGATCAAAAAAAGTTTGAGTAGGTGTAACATAAATCTCAGGAAATCTAAGTGCACATTTATGACATATGTGGAGTTTAGGTGTACAAAACTGAAACTATATGAACTGTGGGTGAAATAAACCCTATTTGAAAATAGGCTTATTAATGGCTTTGTCAACTATCCTTGTTTTTTTTTTTTTTTTTTTTATTTTACTAGGATTGTTGAGTATATAATTTTTTATTTTGTGTATTTATTTTATTTTTTTCACGCCCGGTAATCAGTTTGTGTGCTGAGAATTGAATTCGCGTGATCCAACAAACAGAGATTCGAATGAGAGAATCCTTCCTGAAGTGAAGATTTTATTATCCATGACAGTCCAATAGGAAAGAGAGAGGTGACACAGAGTGTGAGGCGCATAACCTAGGCGAAGGGGGGTGAGGCTTGGGTCACACAACTCGTAAATTAAGTTAATTTCGGAAAACATAAATGGAGCATCCATTAAAAATATTTACATATATATATATATATATATTAAATATATAAATACAGTAAGAAAATTAAATTTTGTAAAACAATCTTTAACATAATTCATTGATATTGAGATGGACTTGGAGAATATTAGTCATGTGACATTAGCTCGATTAAAACTGGATAATTCATAATAAAAATAAGTTTAAAATTTTAAAATTTTGTATTTTTATTTTTGTTGTGAATCATTCAATCAAAATTAAATTGAACAGTTCACAACCTTATTGTCACATGACTAACGGCAATTCTTTTTCTATCAAGATTACTTGTTATAATTTAATATATTTTAATCATAATAATATTATGTGGTCTTTCACGTAGTTAATAAAAAGTGAATTTATTTTTAATTTAAATATCTAATTAAATAAACACAACTTAAAATTTTCAGCAAAGAAATTCAAAAATTGTGGTGCAACCAGCGGAAAATTGAATAACTAAGGGTGAGACGACGAGGTATACTACTGAAAGAGACCCAAAGAATCTGGATGTGGGGATTTCGATCATGTTCTGTTGGGGGGGGGGGGGGGACCAAGGGAAGGAGAGGAAAGGAGGGGCTATGCGTACTGGAAGGCAAGGCGGCTGGAGGGGCAGGAACGAAAGAGTGGCTGACACGTGTAGGGCTGATTTTGGACAGACATTGGGAGATTCTGGTACCCTGCCCACCCAGATCCTGCCTTGCAGGGGAATGTGCCATTGCTGGCTTCTCGTCAACCAAAACTATAGTTTTTTTTTTTTTTTTTTTTGGGGTGTTGGGATTTCCGCGGTGGTTTTGTTAGAAACTTTAGGGGAGGAGAGGAGTGGAGCGGGGGGTGGGGGGACCACAACCCACGCGCTACATTTTGATAGCCTCCTCTTCCATTTATGCTTCATTTGCATTATAAGTGTGTCTGGAGGTGCATAAATTTATATAAATTTATAAAACTTAATATCTTATACTTTGTGCAAAATTTTATAATCTCGTAATTTATATTTATAAAAATTTGTAAAATTTTATATTTTTAACCCTAAAGAGTGCCTATATATGTATAAATTTAATATATATATATATATATATATGTATGTATCACAGTAAATCTTCGGCTTCTAACTTGTTAAATTATGTTACATTTATATATTTCAAATATAGTTACTAATATAAAAATATTACATACATTTAAATACTAATTATATGGATATAATATATAAATTTAAAATATTATTGTAAAACATGAAAATCAAATAATAATTAAATGATTCCATTTTTTTTAAACTTCCTGCATTTTAAAAAACAATCATTAGCTGTGAGATGGAATAAAGTATGAAAAGTTAACAGTAAAATGCATTTAACATTTCTCTAATTACAAACATAAAAATGTTTTGGTTAAAAATTGTAATTAATTTTTAGAATGAAACACGCACCACCACTAATATATAAATATAAAATATTTAATTAATATATTTTAAATATACATAATTTAATTATGTATGTATGACAATGTTACTCATCTAGTTAGTTTTTATATTCACACTTAGCTCGTTTATTAAATGAATTGAGTCTTGTCAAGATAAACCTAAGACCCATTCATAAGCATGTTCACATTAAATGAGTTGAATCTTGTCGAGATAAACTCAGACCCATTCATAAGTATGTTCACATCGAGCTCATTTATCAAACTAGTTATATCGAATCCATAACGAGATAAACCTGAATCTATTCATGAATTACTCAACTCATTTAAATCCTTAATTGCATTCCTAGGGGGCTTTAGGCTTCATATTATATGGTTTAGAACATCAGAGTGGTGGACTTCGAGTGAAACTAGTCCCCCACGTAAACACCAAAAACATAACATTAACATGCCCTAATAACTTTACAAGGGAAAATCATTTTATGTAATGCTCATATGACTTTCATTAAAATAGTGTTATTCTTATCCTAATACTAAAATCATGAAAATAGTTAATTACCCAAAAAAAAAAAAAAACATGAAAATAGTCACACTACAACAATCATTCAGAAATAGTAAGGTCCATCAATCCGACCAAAATTGCTTTAAGAACGCACACCCCTTCTCTATAACCTAGCAATACTAAACATATTCTATCGCTATCCCTTCATTTATTTTTATTTTTTATTTTTATCTTGTGTCTGTGGAAGCAACTAATGAAGTGGTTAGTGCACCCACCCTCTCTCCGTCCAACACTTATATTGCTATTAATAAGTTCCTGTAATCTGTTCATCTGTGTGTGTATATATATACATATAATTTTTTTTTTTTTTAGCTTCCGCCTCAATGCCTCCATTAGCGTAATGGAAGAGGAGCAGGTGAGCAATCGTTGTTTCCTAGTGGTTGCTAAAAGGAAACCTACTGTGAGTCTGGCTTTATGCAGCTCATGCAAAACCCTATCTACTTCAGACAAAGTTGCTAAACATTGCCCTCCATCCCATCCAGACTTCCAGTCGGTTGTTGCTGGTCTACAAAAAAAGAGAGAGAGAGAGATACAGAGAGAGTGCCTGGAAGATCCAGATGACTGTAGAGACATGAATCTCAGATGAGATATGTGCTCTCTCATACACAGTTATTATTTCTTTGACCGTACACAGTACGTTTTGGCTTCTTTCTACACAACAAAAGGAGGTTACTGTCCAGTCTGTTCGGTTGTGCTTTGTACCATCAAAACAGTAAATAACAAAGCCCCCAGTGATCTCAGACAGACTCTCTCTCTCTCTCTCTCTGGGGCCCAAAAAGCAAGATGCGTCCTCCACAAGGGTCCCCACTGCATGAATGAGCCCCTCTCAGGGTGGTGCTGTTCTTGCGGTGCCATTCTTCCCCTTGCAATTTTTTTTGCTTCTACCATTTTTCCATTTGTTGTTGCTTAACATGTGGCAGCGCGGATGAGAGGGTACACGGTCTCACCTCCATGGCAAGAACAAAATCAAGAGGAACCCAAATTTTGACAACCCAACTCAATAAGAAACTATCCCAAAAGCCTACGGTTCTTTCACAAGACCTACACATTCAAAAGAGCAGTTTGCAAATATACAATAGGGGTTTTTGTCCCTTTTTTTTTTTCTCAAAAAAAAAAACAGACAATAGGGTATTTCATATCTGTCTAGTTTCCTTCAAAATTCAAAAAAAAGTAGAGTACCTTCCAAAGGTTTTCCCAAGTTGTTAGGAGCTACTGGTGATTAATAAGGATGGCATGATAGGCAAAACAATTCCAACCTACAAGAGCAGGATCAACCAAGGCCGGGAAGGACTTTCTTTTCTAAACTCTTTGCTGTTGACCAAAAAAATAAATAAGAACTGCCAGGAATAACCAAGATTCTTTTTTTTTTTTTCCGGCTTATTTTTTATTTCATTTTCAATCAGACATTACATTGAGAAATTGGACCGCATGTTTACAGTCACTAAAAACTTCATTTACACTGCAATACATCTCCAACCTCCGTCACCACAACACAGACACACGTTGCAGACAAAACCACAAAAAAATGGGGTTTGAAAGAAAAAAGGATTAAAAAAAGAAGAGATAGACAGCTAGACTAGCAATTTGACCAAATTAAAAAAAAAAAAAAAAAAGAAACAGTTACTGGGCTTTCTCTAATCTAGAATTGAAAGAAAATAATTTATTTTCATAAATTGTAAAGTTAAATAACAATTTATGGCCTACCTCATCTTTCAAATCCAAGTTAACTTACATGTTTAACTTTGGCTTTGCCAATGCTACACTCTCAGGCAGAATAAATGATGCACACAACATCCATTTTCCTGGTGCAACAAGACGAACTCTATGCATTTCTACCTCAAATGCCACTTCTGACAATGCAATTCTTATCCGCTGAAAAAAAAAAGGGTAAGTTGTCTGGATGAGAAAGGGAGATAAAACTACTTCACAGCAAAAGATAATACTGATCTTGCTATAGCCATACCTCGTGAAAATCAAACTCTGGATCTTGGGCTTTTGAGAATCCATAAACATGGATCTTTGGCAAGGTAATTTCCCCACCCTTGGGCTTTCTTCTAAATATCCCCCTGAATACATCTACAACAATCGGGGGCAACACATTAGAGACAGACAGACAGATGGAAAGGGGAGAGTCAAAATGTTGAACTGGAAACTCATCAAAAATCTGAAGATCCAAACTGATTCTATTTAGTAGTCTCATGACCGCTTTTCACATGCAGTATTTTGACATTTGGATAAAAGATTTCAACACTACTGCAAACAAAGTGATACAGAAAAATGAGCTAACACAATTAACCTGCATGGCAGTAGTAAACAGCATCTCTAAGTGCAGAGCGCCAAGGTTGACTTGCTTTCATCAAAAAAGAGAACCTCCTTTACCAAATAAACTGATCCTTAATATGTCCAAATCTTTGTTTTCTGCACTGCAATTCAGGGTGATCATTGATTAATTAATTCCTAGTGCAATTCCAATTCTTTCTCCAATCTTTTGGATCTACCAATCAGGTATTAATTGCTGGACTGATAAATGTGGGTGACCCACTCATGGTCCCAAGGCAATATGGGATCCAATCTCCAAGTCCCCAAAGACCACGAGACTCCCGCAAGGCACTCCAGAGGCAAGCCACACTTCCGGAGCTGCCCTGCTCACTTGAGCACAACTTCTGAAGACTTGAAGGCTGCACAGAATGGAGAAATGAGCAAAGTGTTGTCTAGGCGCCCATCAACCATTGGAAAATGCCGATTCAACCTCATAAGAGGGTGAAAACCTTCACATAACATCATAAATGGTCTCACCTACCCCAACTACCACTGATGTCTGGTGACTCATTATTAGAGCCCTCCACAGTCTGAGGGATTTTTTTTTTTTTTGGGGGGGGGGGGTGTTTCGATATCAGCCCGGGAACCGTTAATCCAATGGCCCCCAACCACAATGCCACCGAGCTAACATCGGTTTCGATATCAACCTCCCTCCTTTTCACTCAGAGCCGTAGCAATGACACATGCAGCTCTGCATCAATGACACACACCTGACATGTCCAGAGCTACATGCATGAGATCCTCATTCTCAGGGATCAACTAATACCATGAGCCATAGGTCAATTCTCCCTTTCTCGCCAAGCTCAATAACCTAGGAACACTACCATGTATAAAAACAACTTAATGCCCTCATTTAATCACAAGTCCTAGAAGCAATTACCAGCCATTCAAGGGCCTTCAATACTCTCTCTCTCTATTGGTTGCCTTGCTCTTCTTCTGCCCCCCTCAATTGTCTCGTCAAGCTACAAGGTAATTATCTCCATTCCCAGACTGAGGCGCTCATTCAGGATTCATCTTCCTCCAGCCCCTCAACTCTACTCACACTAAACTACCAATATCCATAGTGATTTTTATTGTCCTTTCTTTTTTTTTCAAGGATTATAACCTGATTCATATCTACTGATTTTTTATGCTCGTACAATAGATGGCTATCACAAAATTCCAAATATTTTGTTAGCCCTAATCAGTATCATGCAAGTCACCTAATGCTGTTGAGTCACTCCTACGTCCCCAGTTCTATGAAAAACTGGGGAAAAATCCAACAAATTTGACTTTGAAATATGTTTTGTTAGGATATTCCAAGGAACTCTTGTACACATGAAAATTTTGGTTAATCATAAATTGCCACGTGTCATATAAAATTCCAAATAAATACCAAAATTGGCAAATCAAATATTATCACGTGTCTTATAAAACTGTAATAAAATTACAAGTGAACGAATCACAGGCCACCATGTATACAATAATGTAGCATGAAGATAATAAAGCATAGCAATTAAATTTAGCCACATGCATTCAAAATATTTTTACTGATTTTACTTTCAAATGGAACTATTTCATCAACAAGGAAATACAAGCCACCAGCTCTACTATAATAATCACTAAATTTTGAGAGAGCTATCTTAAACTAAGCTTCCAAAGCCTCTCAATCAAGTAGATTCAACCGTACGACTTGAGATCAAGTTTCAACCCTCAAATTACATTCTCAAGAAAATTCAATCACTCGATACGAGATCATGTTTCGAGCACTCAAATTGACATTTTAAAGAGAAGGATCAAAGGATTGATTTTCTTTTATTAGGAAATCCAAGAGACTGTATTCCACTATTTTAAAAGCCATTTGTTTATACATTTTTCTATGTTTATTTCCTAAAAGTAAAATTTGTGAGAACACCCCTACCCCGTGGAAAACATGTAAGAAACTCCGGCCAACTTGAAACCATATTGTATCTCCTTGTTTATTATTTAATTAATCTATAACAAGTAATTATTAATTTCTCAAAACTTCTTGGAATATATCCCTAAGTATGTACTAGTTAAAACGAAAAATACTAGGAATGGCGAACCACACAAGCAACTTATATTATTTAACTTCACAGTAAAAACTTCCTGGATGAAAGGAGAGAAAATCGTATTTCTTGCAGAATATAAGCATACCAAGATATTCCGCAGCATCATTTGGCAAATTCATTACTACTTGTGTGATTGATTGAGCTCCTTGACGAGCAAATACAGCATCAATGAACCTCCTTCCATCCATGTTAAAAACCTAGAAATTGACACAGAAAATATTTAAACCAGCCTCCATACAACTCAGTGTAATGCAGTTCGTTGATATCAATTGTGCGCATGGCACTTGTTGAGCAATAAATTACAACAGAAGGCATCAGAAAGCGTAACAGATCATCTCCAGCATGTGCTATGCTAGAAGCAGCAAACAACATTCTATTCAAATGAAAACAACAATGCAGATCATCTCCAACTTATGCCATTTAACTTTGTAAATCACTAAAAAATAATCAATACAACACAATTTGATGCAGCAAGTTCTTCCTTAGAAGAGTATAGAGAGAGAGAGAGAGAGAGAGAGAGAGAGAGAGAGAGAGAGAGAGAAGAAAAGAAAAAAGAAAAGAAAGAGTTGCAGGACTGACTAAATTCCTACCTCCATCTTTCTATCAAGCTTGTTGAGGACACAATTCTTCTCCAGATATTCAACCGCGTAAGGGTTTAAATCATTAGCATAAACATACTTCACTTTTCTTGCTGCGGATATAGCTATAGGACCTACTCCAGCAAAAACATCACCTGTTAAAAGGGGGGAAACAAGGAACACAGGTGAGCACGTCCATATTGATAGGAATATAACTATCATAAAGCAATTGAAAATTTCGGAGAGGATAAAAAAAGGTGATAGAAATTTACTATGTTCATCAAAGTAGTGATAAAGAAAGCACTTCATATTTTCTTGGAGCAGGTTGGAATAGATAAAACCAAAAATGCTGAATAAAGGTCTGGCTTCATAGTAGAAAAAGAAATCGAAAGCAGAGATAGCTAGCAATATACATTTAAAGTGATTATGATTAAACATTATATATTATATTTTTCTTGAGACATTTCTCTACTTCCATGAAGCATGCAAAACAATAAATCACTCAAAAGGTAGCACTGCTCCTCATCAACTAAATTTTTTTCAGCCCATTATACACACCATGTCTTAATTGGGCAGCGCAGCTATTAATGTTTGTACAAGTAACCGACAAGCTTGGAAAGCAGAACATGATTTATATTACATCCACAACGCATGTAACTTTCCTTTTTAGAAAAATTCAAAAACATTACATGTTCAAGTTCAAATGAAAAAAAAAAAAGGGTGAAGCATAAGAAGCTTCCATGCATTTATGGAAGAAATGTAAGAACAAGATCAAACTTTCAAACATGCTATATCTTGAATTCTCGAGAAAGTAGCTCTTGAACCTACCCGATTGTTTCTTTCAGTAAATCACAGCCATATATTCTAAAAATCCCAAATAAACTGTAAAGCAAATAGCCGTGTTAACATGTGATTAGAAAACCAATAACCTGTCTTTCAGCTTCTGTCTCTCTCAAATTCAAATTTAAGGTTATAGTAAATCATGAAAGTTCCACTCCTAATTCACCAAACTTTCACCATCCTAGACAAAGGATACTCAGCTTTTGAGCTTGAAATATGGAATGAACACAGCAATGTTTAACAAGAGTGTGATGGTGAGAAACCTCACAAATGCCTCAACGAACTTCTCCAATGAGATCTCAATATATGATAGATAGATATTGTTGGGATATATCCCACATCGATAAAATAGTGCCTCCCAAATCAGTATATTTATTTCACATTGATAAAATAATGCCTCTCAAACCGGTGTAAGATTCTAATGAACTACTCCAATATTTACCAATTGATTTTGAGTTGGATGCTCTAACAGGTATACAAGAATAGCAAAAAAGAAATAAAAAAGTGCAGCAAAAACATCTATGATTGTGGAAGGCCGATAGAATAAACCTTAACCTAGTAAATTCTTCAAATATCTCAGAATGCAATATGCGGCATCAAAGTAAGGTTGACGGAGAGCATTCATGAACAGACTGACTACCCCAACTGTATATGTACTGTCAATTCGTGTCACAGTAAGATAAATCAGCTTACTCACAAGTCGATGATATCACCCCACATCAGAGAAGAGTTTACCACTCTCAGAGTCTAAATGAACAGAAGAATCCATAGGAGAATCAGTAGGACGAGATCCCAAAAGGCCAATCTCAAATAGTAAATCCAGTGCATACTTCTTTTGAGATAGAAAAATACCTTGTGAAGAGCGGACAATCTCAATCCCTAAGAAATAACGTAATGCTCCAAGAATTTTGGTTTTGAACTGCTTCCCCAAATAACTCTTTAGTGCAAAAACTCTCTCAGTGTCATTACCAGAGTTGATGATACCATCCACATAAACAACCAAATAATAATGCCAGAAGATGACTAATACACAAATACTGAGTGATCAAATGTGGACCGTCAAAAACCATATTTGAGAGGAGCAAAACTGAACCTATCAAGCCATGCCCGTGAGGATTGCTTAAACCCATACAAAACCTTGTGCAAGCAACAAACTAGATTTTCACTGCCTGTAACAACATATCCAAAGGATTGATCCATATATACCTCCTCTTGAAATTCACCATGTAAGAAGGCATTTTTAACATCAAATTGGAATAAGGACTATGACTAACTCACTTCAACAGCTAGTAGAATACGAACTAAATTAAAACGAGCCACTGGTAAAAAGGTCTCTAGATAATCAGCACATAGGTCTAGGTGTATCCTTTAGCTACCAACCGAGCCTTAAATCTTTCAACAAATCCATCTGATTCTAGAAGACGTCACCATCGGTTGTTACTCCTCATTAACACTCTTTTTTCTCTAGCAGTGCCTTACAGTTGTGTTCGGAGTATTGTTTTTCAATGGCTCTCAATCCTACTAAGACTACTGCTGGTGGTGCTGAGTCATCTCCAAGTGTCCCTGTTATCCCAGCCGACAGTCTCCCTAAATCAATCTCTTGTGAAAAAATAAATGACACAAATTATCTAACATGGTCTCATCCAGTTTGGATTATTCCTGATTGGCTGTCAATTAGAAAAATATATTACAGATCCTCCACCAGATTCATAGTCTTCATCTTATTCACAATGGAGGGCTACAGATACTATTGTTATGAGTTGGATCTGACATAATTTGGAGCCTTCAGTTTTTCGCACCATTGCTTTGTGTAATTCTTCTAAAGCCATGTGCGATTTCCTAACAGACTCCTTCTCTCAAAGGAGTAATATTTCAAAGATTTTTAAGATGTATGAGAAACTTTTCTCTTGCCGACAAGATGCTCAATCATTGTTTGAGTATTATAGCAATCTTAAATCCCTAGGTGATAGCAATCTACAATTTCGTCCCTTTCCAGAAACAAAGGCTAAGATAATTCGACAATGAGATGAACTCATGACAGTTCTACTTCTTATTGGCCTCAATGGCAATCTCCGCAGTTATCAGGATCAACTTCTAACATAGGAGACTATACCGACCATGGCCAATGCTTACTCTCGTCTTCAGCGTTCCTCCTTGGGCTATCACTCTCAACCAAACTCTTCAACTAGTGGTTCTGATTCCACTGCTCTCATTAGTAGTTCTGGAGGTCATGGTTCTCGTGGTGAAGCTCACGGCTCCGAACGTGGTTCTCATGGTGGTGGTTGTGACTTTGGACGCAGCACCAAGAAATGTGGTCATTGTGAAGGCACTAATCATACTGAACCATGCTGCTGGAAGAAATATGGTCGTCCTGAGCAAACCCATCATATCACTACTAAGTCCACTAGCACTGACTCTTTTGCACAGAATACTCCTATTTTGAGTGACCCTGCTACAACTGATACAACTTCTCTAGGTCCCTTCACTGCTACTGAGTTAGAAGCCATTGTGCAGACTCTTCGCATCTCTCGATCTTCTACTGCTACTTTAGCACAATCAGGTAGTATTACTTACTTTACTTCTCCATCCTCCTCTCCATGAGTCATTGATTCTAGTGCCAGTGCACACATCTCGAGTAATCCTTCCCTCTTTTCTAACTTAGCTACTACAACCCACATTATTACCTTAGCTGATGGGTTCTCCCAGCCTGTGGCCGGTAAAGGATGCCTTCACCTTTCTCCCACGTTAACCTTACCCTCTAACTTTTTTGTACATAAATTTCCATTTAATTTGTTATCTATTAGTCAATTAAATAAGTTTTTGAATTGTTCTATAACTTTTTCTCCTCCTCCTTGTGTTTTTCAGGATCTCAGGATACAGAAGACGATTGGTTCGAGATGTAAATGAGCTGGTCTATACTATCTTGATCCTGTTAGCTTTACTTCTACTCATTCAGCTTTCAGCGCATCCGTGTCTCCTTTCCAGTGGCATTGTCGTTTAAGTCATCCGTCATTAGCTCGTCTCAAGCTTACTATTCCTAGTTTAGAGTCCATTTCAAATCTTAAATGTGAGGCTTGTCAATTTAGCAAGCACCACCGTAGTTCGTATTTTAATGTAATCCATACAAACATTTGGGGTCCTTCAAGAGTTGCTTCTATTAATGGATTTTAGTATTTTGTCATTTTTGTTGATGATTATTCACATATGACTAGGTTGTTTTTAATGAAAAATCGTTTTGAGTTACCTGCAATAGTTTTAAGATTTTATAATGAAATTCTAACTTAGTTTGATAAAAAAATTAAAATCCTTCGTTCTAACAACACTCTTGAGTATACTCAGTCTGTTATAACCCAGTTTTGTGTTGATCGAGGCATCCTTTATCAAACTTTCTGTGTTCATACTAATCAACAAAATGGTATTGCTGAATGCAAACGTTGTCATTTACTAGATGTCGCCCGTACTCTCTGTTTCAATATGAATATCCTAAAACAATACTGGGGGGATGCTGTCTTAACTACTTGCTATCTTATTAATCGGGTTCCTTCAACCCTTCTTGGTAATCATTCTCCTTTTCCCTCTTATGTTCTTCTATTAGTCCTTTTCCTCTCTCACCTTGTATATTTGGTTGTCACTTTTGTTCACAATTTGGATCCCGATTTAAACAAACTTTCTCCTCGTGCTCGTCGTTGTGTCTTTTGTGGTTACTCTTGCACTCAAAAAGGTTATCGGTATTATCATCCTCCTCCTCATAAGTCCTTTGTTAATGCTAATGTTACCTTTTTCGAGTCCACCACCTATTTTCAGATAAAAGGAAGTTCTCTTCTCATGAGGGGGAGCCTTCTCTTCCCTCTCAAGAGGGGGGAGTTATCACACATTACATAGATTCCCTTTGTAGAATTATCCTAACCACCATATTTATACATATGCTAACATGAGTGTCTATCATTAGCCAATAATCTCTCATAAAAATATAAAAGTATGCCTTATCAATGTGCCAGATAGTATCCCTATTGAGGAATGGAGGTGCTTAGGAGAGGATGGCATAAGTTGGTTGACAAAACTTTTTAATGTAGTGTTAAAGAGCAAGAAGATGCCAGATGCACGGAAAAAAAGTATCCTTATACCCATATACAAGAACAAAAGAAATATTCAGAACTGTGCGAACTACCGCGGAATTAAATTAATGAGCCACACGATGAAATTATGGGAGAGAGTTATTGAGAAAAGACTAAGAAGGACAACAAACATTTCAGATAATCAATCTGATTTCATGCCTGGAAGATCAACCATGGAGGCTATCTTTCTCTTGAGGAGATTAATAGAACAGTATAGAGAAGGTCAAAAAGATTTATATATGGTGTTCATTGATTTAGATAAGGCATGTGACCGGATTCCTAGGGAGATTCTATGGAAAGCATTGGAAAAGAAAGGAGTGTGTGTCGCATATATTGAGGCAATAAAGGACATGTATGATAAAGCCATGACATCTATACGGACGACAGGTGGAATAACTAACGAGTTCCCTATCACAATTGTTTTACATCAAGGCTCAGCGTTAAGCCCGTACTTGTTTGCTTTAGTTATGGATGAGATTACAAAACATATCCAGGATGAGGTACCGTGGTGTATGCTATTTGCAAATGATATTGTTTTAGTAGATGAGACGAGAGAAAGAGTGAATGCTAAGCTAGAATTGTGGCGGAAAACGTTAAAGACAAAAGGATTTAGACTAAGCCGATGCCAGACGAAATATATGGAATGTAAGTTTAGTCAAAGTAGAACAACGAGTAGTATAGAAGTAAGTTTAGGCACACAAAAGATTGTAGAGAAAAATAAATTTAGGCACCTTGGATCTATGGTTCAACAAGATGGAGAGATTGATACTGATGTAAGTCACAGGATTCAAACCAGGTGGACCAAATGGAGGAGTGCTTCGGGGGTCTTGTGCGACCGAAAAGTCCCCCTCAAGGTGAAAGGAAAGTATTATAAGGTGGCGGTTAGACTATGGATCAGAGTGTTGAACAGTAAAGCATAATCATGGTCAGAAGATGGCAATTGCGGAGATGAGGATGCTAAGGCGGATGTGTGGGATTACAAGGAAAGATAGGATTAGGAACGAGGAGATTATGGGCAAAGTAGGGATAGCACCGATTGAAGATAAAATGAGAGAGAACCGATTAAGATGATTTGGTCATATTAGAAGGCATCCAGCGGAAGCATTTGTTAGAAGGTGTGAAAGTATGGAGATTGCCAGGAGTAGGAGAGGTAGAAAAAGACCCAAGAGAAGTTGAAAAGAAGCTATTAAACATGACCTTGCCTACCTAGATCTATCGGAGGACATGGGCCTAAACAGATCTAATTGGCATCGACACATCCATATAACCAACCCCACCTAGTGGGAAAAGGCTTGGTTTGGTTTGGTTTGGTTATGCCTTATCAATGTGCAATACAAAATTATTAAGTCCTACTCTAGTGCAGTTGCAGCTACAAATGAACTATAGAGGTCATGGGTAAATTGCAAATTAATAGTGTAACAAACAAATAAACGATTTAATGCATTTCTTGTCCTAGTATCGATCATCTTACAAAATCTCCTATGCACACTATTATCACCTAACACCAAGTCATTATCTCTAAGAACTCAGTCCCACGTGCTAGCCTCTTAAAGTAACACTTGACAAGTAGACTAATGATCTTGATGCTCTGACTAGGGTTAAGCCACACCAAGTCTAATGCATGCAGTGCCTGAGCTTCACAAGCCAACCTTCAAGGATGAAACAACTCCCTCATTTTCGTCCCGTGCCACCGGAACCTTCTTGTACATATTGTATATGAACCTTTTGTGGTTGTCTTGTGTCAGGCATATGTATAATTTCACCCTTGTATAGCATCACCCTCGATACAATATCTAGTATAAGAAGGGTGGACATTTTAGGCTCGACTTGCTAGACCCGTCCTATTTTTTTCAGGTGTGGAAAATTTTTCAAGCCCATTTAGTTATATGGGCTAGGCTTGGGATTGAGTACATTGGCCCAAAATTTTAAAAACATATATATATATATATATATATATATATTATATGTTTATTTATTATTTTATTTATATTTTCTTATCAAAAATTAAGTTTTTATAGAAAAATTTATAAAGAATATCAATTTTTCTACTTACTTGTATAATTTATAGATTATTTTTATTTAAAAATATAGTTTAGCTTTTCTTAAAATAAATGGATTTACATGGGTGGACCTACAAGTTAAACCTAGGCTCATGTTTTTAGGCCTAGCCCTACCTGCCTTTTGTCTAGAACAGGCAGCCTTATCATGAGGAGGAGTTGAAATTATTCGAAGAGCAAGAAAATTAGTTTAGGGTCCTATAGTGAATATAGTGGCTTGACGATATCCTTCGTAAACCCAATATGGATCAATTTTGCCATTAACAAAAGTCACTAATTCTCAATCTTGCAAGCTTGTTGCTTATTCAATTGTCCCTTTATATTGCGGTCTGCTTGTGCCATTTCTCGATTCTAATTTGTGGGCCTTAGGTGCATGAATTGTGATCTTTGCAAGGTAAATATTGGCCAACTTGCTTGAAAGTGTCCAAAACAAGTGTCATGGATCGACACTTTTGGCATTTAGTGTACTTTTGGCATCAAGTGTCACATGGCCCTACACTAATGCCAAAAGTGTCGATCCATGACACCTAGCCTAGAGCCTCAACACTCAAGAACAATCCATAAGGCACCGCTTAGCCAGCTCACTAAGCATACTCGACACAAGACCTCAACTTAACCACGCAAACCTATGCTCAAATGCAATGCCTCTCCTATTAAGTCATCAATTATCCCCAAAAGTTTAAGTTGTTAGAAAATGAGTCCAACAATGTATATCAAGCTAATTTAACACTCCCTCACACATGTAACCATGTTTACACATGGAACACAGAGAGAAACAAATGAAATGAAATAGTGCATCAAATGAAACAAAATATAGTGCACTAGAATAAACGGGGAACAAATACAATGACAAGATTCACCTGCAAGAACAAGAGTTCTGCTACCATATTAACTAACCAATTGTCCCATAAGTTTTAAATTGTCAAGAAATGGACCCAACAATATAAATCAATATGACTTAAACATCTCCTGTTAATGAGATACATTCGACAAACTAAGCCTAATTAAGCGACTCTCCACTGTCCCTCTTATTCCTCATACCCCTATCTTAAATTCTTCCTCAGGGACCAACCATAGTATAACCTTAGCTAAGTAGAGCAAGTCTTTGCTCGAGCGCATCACTGTCTGTCTTTCTCTCTCCCCCTCTATCTCTCTCTAAGAACCCACCCCTTCTGCCACAAATGGCATCTCATTATCTCAATCCATAGCTTCCAAAAAGCTCCATAGCCCACTCACCATCCACCATCCAAAATTAGCTTATAAGATTCTTTTCAAGATCAGTACGACAAATTGTCATCTGGTTTTTAGTATGCCCCATTTTTAATGACAATCGTCAAGCAATTGTATTAGTGAGGCTTTAAGAATCCTATAAATTAAGTCCAAAAACTAAAATAATAAGTAGTTGCACTAGAATGAGGAAATACAGACTTCAAGCCATATTCAAAATTGGAAACAAAGTATTATAAACAAAGAGTCACATATTAGACTACACTATTGAGCAACAGCAGAAAATCTAACGCAACTAAGCCAACACAAACATACAAACAACATCATTGCGTAAGAAAGAATTCAGAAGCCTCTGCCTTTCAGTTACTAGCCTTGAATTCCAATACCTGCATGAAACAATAAGAACAATTACAACCCATAAACTTCATTGTTTTTGTTTTTATTTTCTTTTTTAGACTTTTTTTCTAGACATTGACAAACCAAATGATGGTCTACATTAATGAAAATTTTCAAATATATTGATGACCCATGCACTGAGAAATATACTAAATCAATGACCAAAAATAGAACTTGCGCAGAGTCCTATAGTAAACAGTATACAGTGTTAAACTAATCTGTGTATCAGTTTTGCTCGAAGTACCAAACTATATAGGTCTATGATAGGCCTGTTGCCCCTCCAATGCCAGAAAAGGATCCAATAGAAATTGCGCCACACATTAAACCAGGAAAACTCAAAAATCAGATGCCAATTGGAAAAATGTTGGTTCACAAAAATGAACACTAAGAATCTCAAACTTCTAGTCTATTAACTGATGAATGATTAATGATTTCAAATAAATAAATCAACAAATTCTTTTATGTTACAGTTATAAAATACAGAATTAGCTTACTTCTTCAATTTTGCCCCCTTTTTTACAAGTAAAATATATTAGAAAAGGCAACAAGCGGATGCCACCCGTGTACAAAAAGAAAAGGACTTTAAAAAGCCAACTAGTTAAACTTCCATATGTCTATAAAGATTACAAGAAAAAAATTCCATGCTATTACCACATATTCAAGGGTGTTTATATGTAGTTACAGGGACACAGAGACCTTACAAATCTCGGTTGAGATGTAGATATTTTTGGGCAATACATATAAGCAAACACATTGTACTTAAAACGGTGTAGGGCTTTGAGTCTTCATTGATAACATGATAATTGTCCACATATATGTAAATCTGCGGTAGATTCTTGTTAAATTCTCCACCAACTTACAAGAAAGGACAACCTACACTGTGGCTAAATCAACATGAAAACGTAATCCATTCTCAGCAACTGTAGTCACAAGGGAATTATTTCCTGCTAATACTTCAAGCTGCATCGTTCTATAGTCATTATGAATGGCATCAACCTTATTGACAACCGTTCGCATCTTTGGCTTGTTTTTATCCAAGACTACCTGATACCAAAAACAGCCTCTCTTTATTAGAGACAGTTTATGAGAACGTCTATGATACTACTTAATTTTGTAGTGCAAACGGTAATAAATTTTTTCAAGAAATATACCTTTGCAATAAGTTTCTTGTATGGAAGATGTTCATCCCTCAGGTTCAGATGGGCAATATGCCCAACTGTTTCAAAAGCTGAAGGAATTATCGCACCCTTTGGTAACAAAGCCTCTAAAATCTGCAAGAATGAATGAAAGAGTGATGAGAGAGCAAATGCACAAAGGTAAATGATTAGCACATAATACTACATAGTTATATACCCTTCATGTGCACTAAGTGCATAAATAATGTCATTTGAGGGTTGGTTATTGCATTTTTCTCGTAACCTTGCATTTGTGGCGGTGGTGCTTTTCAGGCACGCATTTGAGGCCCAAAAGATACCAAAAATGCAAAGGTGTGGAGTCCCAAATGAGTGGGGAAAAAAACTGCATCAAATGCTTTTAGTGTACAGCAGGTGTTTCTGAGAGATGCACAATTTTTTTGAAATCTTGGTGAGGCTATAGGCAAGGTCATGACAAGAAGGTGACTTGGTCCATAATCCCATTATGTCTTTTTTGGCTTATTTGGAAAGAGCTAATAGAAGAATATTTGAGGGTAGAGATATGCCTTTGTTTAGGTTCAAAAGTTAGTTTTTGTCTAGTTTGCCTAGTTGGAGAGTTCGGGGCATAGTTCCAAATTTAGAATCTTTTTTGTCTTTTGTTGAGAGCATGATAGTGTAATAATTGGCGGGGCAGCTTGTGGCTTGTTGCATTTTCTCAATGCTTTTTAATAAAATCTTTTTATTTATTTAAAAAAAAAAAGGCATTTCATCAAGCAGTTGGTGTACCATGTTCTTAACATTCCCAAGGTTAATCCACAAGGTCGTGGCTTATGGCAAGGGCAGCCCTCAAGCCAGCACAGCAACTGCAATCATCACAAAGCCCAAGTGAGGTAATGCCATAAGGTATAGCCCATGTCAAGCCCATACAAGGGTCCAACAGTACCCAGGCTACCCCCAGCAGCCAAGGCCAGCCCAAGTGCTCCAGTTGTGCACAAGGCATCCCCAAGTGTGAGACACCCCATGGATACATGTGGGACACACTGCTAAGATGCAAGACACATCCAAATGAGCTACAAACGCTTCCAGCACCTGTGGAACACTCCACCGAACAAGCCCAGACCCAGACAACAACTTGCACATCACAAAGCCTCCATTAAGAAACCAGTCACCACATCTGGACCCGGAAGTGGTGTCCAGACGCCAAAAGCATTTTCGTGCCTGCATTCAAATTTTTGCGTGAACGCCAGCATAACTTTTTTTCCCCCATGCGCATGATAGAGTATTGCCTACAACAGTTCCTATTTTCATGCCCATGACATAGGATGACTCAAAATTCATTTTCCAGTCATTAATGACAATTTTTAAATATTTTGGGTTGGATAATATAAATATTTGTAGGGTTTATGAGGGAGGGGAGCTTTTTCATTTATCTTAGATTAGGATTAGGGTAGATTAGAGAGGATTGGAAGATTCCTCTCCCTCTCGTCATCTTAGATTTCAATTTCTTTATGATCTTTTCAATTTTTTTGTAATTTTGAATGTTCCTAGAGTAGACCTAAGGCAAGAACCTTGGGGATTCTTGAAGACGAGTCTTGTATTGATCCATTGAGGTACAATTGCTCTCCAATTTCTGTTTTCTTTGTTGAATTTGTGTGAGAATGTTGATTTACCTTCAAGCCTACCATGAATGTACTTGTTTTTAGACTTTGTATGCCATGTATACGTAGTGCTTGTGTTGGATTTGTTTTGTATGTTAGGTGTATGAATGGATCATCTACATACGTAAATCTATCATGCCATGTATGATGAATACTATGTTCCACTGGATTTTTCACTACCATAGTGAATTTCCCAAAATAAACCCATTCTCCCCTTATTTGCCTCCGCTTTCAATTTGGTTGATTACATACTTGTTGGATGGATGACCCTTTTCATAGTTTTTTCAGTTCAATCTATAGTGCTTATAATTGTCGCCTCCCAGGTTTTGACAGAATGCCTAGGTAGGTTTTTCATTTCAAACTCAATCCAATTTTCCCTAGTTTTCATTGTGTGACAACCTACCAGCATAGAGAAGTAAAATGCGAGTCAACTAACAAGACTCTCCCTATGGAAGAATGACTGGTACTTAACATTTATAAATTTAAATTGCTAAAATTACACTACAGTAATGACTGGTACTTAACATTTATAAATTTAAATTGCTAAAATTACACTACAGTAACATATGAATTGAAGTCCCAAAAAATTTGATACTTAGAAAAGAGAGATAAAGCAACAAGACAAAGAAAGAATAACTTAAGTGTCAAATAGAAAGTCTCGGTATCACAATTTATCACATTCTGAAATAAGAATCTATCTTCCAATGTTTTAATGCAGTCAAAAGTTCAAATCACAAATATCACAGCTAGTTACAAGTCATTTGTTTAAAATGTTTGTATCACTAATGTAATTAATTCTACAATAACAATGAAACATATGTAAACTTTTTGATCAATGCCAGTCTCAGCCATAACTTATTTTACAAATCATAACGCAACTTCTATCTTAAATCCTATTCCATTAACTATTCCAACAAGCTGCCATGTGTAGATGAGTATTATTGAGAGAAAATAAACCAAAATAAATAATAAAGTTTCCCCCTGCTTAACACAGCTAAAAGTTTTAGGTGAGATGATAGTTAACACTCTAACATGTCATCAGAGCAAACAAAGATCCTGAGCTCGAACCTCACCGTCACCCCAAAAAAGTCGATAATTACACGTGTTTGGCCATTTCGAAAAAGGGCATCTTTGGTGTTCTAAGAGATATCAAAAATTTCTGAAAATTTCTAAAAATCTCTAACACGTTTTTCCTACTGCATAATTCGTAAAATTTCTATAAATTTATATATATCTGTACATATCCCAACAAATTTTTATAAACCCCAACAACATTTCCACAAACCCTAATAAAATTTCTACAAATCCCAAAAATATTTCAATAACTTTCAAAAAGTTTTGACAGAAAAGTCAAAAAATTTCTGCCAAAATCCGTTTGAACAAACAAAAATCCATTCAAACGGATTTAAAGTCAAAAAGTTTCTGCCAAAATCCATTCAAACGGAACTATTGATCTCTAAAAAACATGATTTGGTAGCTAAGCTCCAAACGCCAAAAAGTTGCCCAAACCACATTCTTTGTTGTTTTTTGGAATTCCAAATGCCCCCAAAGTCAGTCTAGTCACATGTGACCAATATAAATAATAAAACTGTCCCATTCCTAATAGCTTAAGCTTTTACGTGAGATGGTGGCTAACACTCTAACAGGCATAAAAAATGTTTCGTTATCCTTCTTTTTTTCTTTGACACCAATGACTTGTAAACTTTTTCACTTATTTTCCTTGGGCCAGAACTACTACCTGCTGCAAACAATTCTGAATTGAAATTGTTGGTACACTTGAGGTAAAAACACAGCAAGAGCACCTCCAACATCTCAATCATAAACAAAATTGATCTAGTTTAAGGAAGCTGAAGAATATTTAATAAAAGAAAGACAAACAGAAGTTTAACGAGTAGCAGGCAAACATGTCAGAGACAACAAAAGGCAGCAAAAGAAAAGAAAAGAACATCATCAGAAATAACACCATTCAAGTATAAATACCTCATTCATCTGCCAGTAATCATAGAACAATGTGAGCTTGCACCTCACAAGCTCAAAAGTTGATGATGTATCCTTACTTCCATTCTCCTTTAGCACAGCCTGAAAAGAATACATAGAGCATTGACGCAATGTCGCCAAGCAAAGAAAGCAACAAAATGTCATTTTGAACAAAGTGGAAATAGATGCATTTTAGCATACTGCAAAAGATTAGGGCCTGTTTGATGAAACTGCAAATTAACTACGAAATTGCTGAAATTCTAATCCTGAACTGTTCAAGTATGGAATTTTTAAGTTGAAATTTTTAAAATAAATATGTTAAATGAGAATAAGAATGAGAACTACCTTTAGATGAGCATATTCAGCATTCCATGATATATCTCTCTTACTCAAATTAGAACCCATTATATATGAATTTTCAGATTGAGCGGAAAGTGGTTATCCATTATCAAATGCACTCAATTGTGAAACCACTGAACGTGTAACTTTATGTGCATGGTTATGTTTTCAAATAGGGCTAAACAAAAAGAGCATATCCAACTAGTAACAGAATTTAAAACATCTCCTAAAAATAATATTTTCCAAAAATATTGCTGACTATTAGTTGCTTTAAGCCTAGCAAACCATAAAAAGGGCAAGTAAATGTGACAGAAAATACATGAGAACATCATTTTTCTGGAGCATGCAAGCTTTCTATCACAAATAAAACCATCAATTCCAGCTTCTAATTGCTGTAGTTGCTTTGGCAAACAGCCTCTGTAAAAGAGCCAACATGGATATGCTAAGCTGCCAACAATAACATTTCACAACGGTTCAGTTTTAGCAAAAACAAAATGTTGTATTGCTGCTAATCATCCCATACATCATTATGTGACACCTTATTCAAAGGACTAGATTTAAAATAAATGAAAATTCAAAAACACAGGCAACTCACAGAGGATCAAGAGAGTGTTGGAAGAGACACCTTAATTGCCTCAGGCAACTGCTCCAAGCCCTTGCCTGCATACCTCTCATCCAAAAGTAACAACCGTGTGGAACCCTTCCACTTCATCCCCTTAAACTCATCCCCAAGCAACCCACTCAAGTCCTCTTCCCCATCTTCCCCAACAACCTCCACAACAGCAAAATCATTCTTTCCAATCCCTTTCCTCTGCCTCTTCTGCCTCTCCCTCTCCTCCCCATCTCCCTTAATCCTCTGCCTCTTCGGCCTTGACAGCTTCGCTAGATTCCTGAACCTCACAAAACCCCGCGAATTAAAGGTCCTGGCGATCTTATCCCTGTATAGAACTGGACTCAGTGGCTCGCCATCTCCCTCGGCTTTTCCATGAATTCGCCGATTTAGAGACACTAAGCTTTCTTTTTCATCCTCGGAATTGGAATTGTTTTGGCTTTCGAGGAAGAACTTGAACTCATCCTCGACTTCGTCACCGGGAACTCTGGCGATGTTGCGAATACGAGGCCAGTTCAAGAGGTGGCCTCGGAGGCGGCTTTCGAGGGCAAAGCAGTGTTCGGATGGGACTCGAAGGGCAGTGATGTGAAAGACGCGAGCGAAGCTCGCTTTGTCGATTAAGTCGTCGTCGTCGTCCTCTGCTCCTTCTTCGTCGTCGGATAGTTTGCGGTCAGTGGTGATGGGTGTGATTT
The DNA here is from genome assembly GCA_019916065.1 of Vitellaria paradoxa. Taxonomy (NCBI): domain Eukaryota; kingdom Viridiplantae; phylum Streptophyta; class Magnoliopsida; order Ericales; family Sapotaceae; genus Vitellaria; species Vitellaria paradoxa. Next base: position 32,063,869 of record CM034239.1, on the reverse strand, counting down.
CAGGGTGGAAGTGGAACGGTTTTTGGCCCTTGTGGAGGGAAGGTCCATAACGGAAAGCTTGGTCCAGGGTAGCGGAGGTGACGGTGGCGGTGGAGGAGGAAAGGACAGAAAGCGAAAGCGGGAGAGGGAGAGGGAGAGGTAGAGGTTTGGGGAGTGAGGAGGACTTGAGGAAGGAGCGGGATGGAGAGAAAAAGGTGAAAGGTAGCGAGTGTGGTCGGACAATGCATTTGATGACCATGGTAGCTTGCCTTACCCTTCTGAAAGATGGAAAGTAGGGAAGATCCTACATATATGAGAATTGTCCGTGCCAAGCGCACTTGATCGGCAGAAAATTTGAACGTAGATTAATAAAATAAGCTAGTTATACGATCTGCGTAAATTTGTTATATTATATGATTAAATTGAAAGTATCATCATATGTTAAAATAATTAAATTGTAAAAATGTATTTAAAAGTAATATATATTATTATTTATGCAATTCAATCAAATATGTTAAAATAATTAAATTGTAAAAATGTATTTAAAAGTAATATATATTATTATTTATGCAATTCAATCAAATAGTTAGTGAACATAAAATAAATTAAAACATTGATACCATTGATAGCATCAATTCGATTGAATTCTAATTGTAATAAATAAAAATCAAAAAATCAAAATAATTGAAGAATAACAATACTTAATCCGTTAATCATATAATTAAATAATTTTTATAATTATTATTTCTACTCTTCTCACTATAGTGTGTATATATATCAATTACATATAAAAATTTTAAAAAATTAAAATTTAAATATATACTTAGCAAATTATAAAGTCGAAGAGAAAATTGTTATAATAAATGGTCTCCAGGAAATTTGAAAGAAAAGACTTTGTATCTATTATAAATTTTGCACTTAAGAGAATTCTATTCTATTTAGATTAAAATACCATTTTAAAGTCTTATTTTATTTCGATTATAATGCTGTTTGAATCGAATTAAAAATCCAAATTCAAGAAAAGTTTAAGTGGTACTTCGATCAGATTGATTTAATCATTATCAATTTTATTTTTAATTTCTAATATTATTTTATACTTTTTAATAAATAATACTACCATATATATATATAATTTTAATAAACAATATTACAATTTGATTTGAGATATATTACTTATTTTGCCTAATGATAAAAATAACAAAGGACATGTTACTTATTAATAAATTAAAATCTTTGTTTAACAAGTTAATTATTTTTCCATTAGTTTATTTAATAATATTATATTTATTATTTTTAAATAACAATTTATTAAATTATAAAAAATTAAAAATAAGAAGTTATATAATAATTAAATAGAAGTGTCAATTAAATACAAATATCAAGTGATATCCATGAACATTCTAATTTGAATAGAATTGTGAATAAAAGATAATTATGCACAATACTAATTTCTAGGTAGTCTTAACCATATATCTGATTTTTTCAATAAACTCAGTTTTATTGCTGCCTCCTTAAGAGAAAGACTTAAGAAAAATCTGCCTGCATGGTCTCATAATCATACTAAAATAGTCCAACAACTCAAATTGCATCTTAAATCCCTTCCTTATTTGCATATAGCTGACCCTAATGCATATAAAATTGTTGAAACCGATGTAATAGATTTAGGCTATGGTGGCATACTTCAGTAATTTATAACAGGTCAACAACAAGAACAATTGGTTAGGTATACATCAAGAACCTAAAAACCATGCCCAAAGTAATTATAGCATTATTAAAAAAGAAATTTTTGCTCCGTTTGGAGCTCTACCAAATAAAATAAAATCCTACAAAACTCCACAAACACGAATTACGAGACAGTAAAATTTAAATTCTTCACTCACTGCACGAATTACGAGAGTTGATTGCAAAGCAACTAAGAATGGTCTACAAAAGGATGTTCAAAACATTGCTTCAAAACAAATGTTTGCAAGGTGGCAAGCGATATTATCTGTTTTTTTATTACAAAATTGAATATATAAAGGGAGAGTCAAATTCCATCCCTGACTTCCTTACCCGCTAATTCTTGCAAGATACTATTCATAATAATGCATCCCAAACCAGATAAATCATCAACCCAAAAACAAGTCCAAAACCCAATAACCAAGTCCTCATATACCATGGTTCCAACAACCGCAACAACCTTTCCCACAACCATTCCTAGAATAAGACCATTATCACCTACAAACTGGTACAACCAGTTCATTGAAGAAGAAGATTTATTAACCAATCAACAATAATTATCAGACAAAAGTTTTGCTGAAATAATTTCTGCAAAACCAACAACAGAGGTGGCTATCCACCTCTGGCCAAGCGAGGAGGCTATTCGCCCCTCATCCTCTTCGAGAACAGTGGTGGTGTCAAAAACCCCACTCCAGTTTCCCAATCCCGCAAATCCCAATATATTTATAATTCAGAAACTCTCCACATTACTGATTTCCAGCAAGAGTATGAAAACCCTTTTGATAACCTGCAAAAAATCCAAAAAATTCTTCATACAGTCTTCTTACCCCACAACCATTTCATCATATCCAATCCCCTCAAAACTCAAAAATTCTACGAATTCATACTTATAGATACTAAATCAGTAACCTTCAAATACTACGATGACAAAAATGATCCCTCTCAAATTGGTTATTCAACCTGTCAAATTACAAAATCCTGACCATTGATGATTGGGAGTCTCACCCTAACCAAACCTGACAATTCTCTGAACAATTCATACCTTCCACATATAATTACTGGGATTACCAAAGAGCCTGGTATAATGCATTTTATCTTCAAAATAAGACACTCAGACACTCTTGGATGTTTTATTTCCGTAACAAGTTTGATCAACAAGTGCTTCCCATCTGGTTCAACAACTAGTGGAGATTTTTTGGACCCTTTCCAGAAATCATGCCTCCGCAAGCTCAACAAGGATTCAACATTTTCCTTGAAAAATTCAAGAAAACAACAACATATCCAATGAACAGGTTTTCTATTTATTTTTCTTTTTCTAAACATTTTTCCTGGCATGGATTCTCTAGTGGTAATATGGAAGAAAACCAAGCATCAGCCCTTATCAGAAGGTTCAAAGTTAAGTGGTGGCATCAGTTTAAAATTGATAAGATTACACCAGTGGCTATGATTCAGCATTTCCAACAACATCTAGCAATTAATACATCAACATCACCACAATTTCTCCTTCAGAAAATCAGGAATTTATCAAAATTGTCATCTGCAAGTTCTAAGGAAGAATTGTGCCAACAACTTCTCCAAGCTTTAGAGTCTTTATCTGAACATAATTCCGAGGAAGGCTCCAATTCAACAACTCAAAGCCTCAGCTCAGTCAATCTGGCGGATGATAATAAAGACGACTGTTTCTAGGTTTTTTCACCCATCAGAGAACTAGCAGAACAATCCAAATTCAAGAAAAAAGGTAAACCTAAAGTCAGAAAATAATTCTGCCCGAAGTTCTGCCCCAATAATCAGATTCCCTAACAATGCCACCAACAAATACTCTAACAACAGTCCTCCATGGCTCACCTTCCGGGAAATTTCACTACCAGCAACAACAAAATTACTCTCAAAAGTTTTCAACAACTGCTCCTGCAAGAGCTCTAACAGATTCCTTTATGACAAGAAGATAAAATGTCTCATCTACCTTTATGTCAACTTTATGTCCACTCTATTGGTTTTATGTATTATTATGGCTTATTATTTTTTTTAAAGGAGATTTCCACAAAGTATCACGGGTGCTTTTACTTACCACCCAACAAAGGGAAAAACTAGCATCTTACTCTCCCCCCCCCCCAAAAAAAGGTCTCTATAAAAGAAGAAAAGGTTCTTAATAGGAGGACACAATATCTTTGGGACTATCTCGCCTATCTCTCCTTTCAGAAAAAGGGGAAAAAATCTCTTTCCAATGTAATCAAAGAGACAATAATGTAGAAGCTTTTCTGCTTCTATAAGTTTTATTTCTTTTAACAACTTTGTGGTCTTATTTTATGAAGCAATAATATCAAGTTTTACGTGTATTGATTGTATTAATTTTTATGTTATCTTCTAGTTTTTCTAATTGGATATTGCTATTCCTGGGCTTTCCATGGTATTAGAGTAGCATAAGAATTCTCTGAAATTTCTCTTAAATTTATGCTTTATCATGCATCAGTTAGTTAGTTTTATCACTTGAGTTGGCACCTATAGTCACGTAGCCGTTTAGGGCAAGGTTGTAAGTCCCACTTAGGCATAAATTGTTGATAGGTGGCAAAATTAATTTAAACTTTACATCATAAAGTAGAATTTAGTTATATTATCATGGCATTCTTATCTAGATTTATGTTTAGGGTATCAAGTTCTACCCAAGATAGTAATATAATAAATGAAAAAGAAGATAATATGCAAAATATTCAACAACTTATTTTAAACTCGAAAATTCCAAATGTCCCAATAAAAAAAGAAATGTCCCAATAAAAAAAGTTTATAAAATTAAACCTTGCTCATTTTCATCAAATTATTCAATAAAAATAGTTGAACAAACTATTCCCTTCCATAATGAATGTCAGTTTATCCAACTACTTGATCTAAAAACCATCCAAAAACATCAATAAAAATATTCTTTTATTCACTTTGGCCTTATCCAAGTAGCTATTAAACCATTGACTCGAACTAGCCTTAATACATCCATTTTTCTTTGCCTTAGGGATCAAAGACATCATAAATTCCACGACTCCTTATTAGGAGTTATCGAAACAAGTCTCTATAATGGCCCTATTTATTTCAATTGCTTTCCAAACTATCATGTTTCTTTGCAAGATCCAAGAATTCTTAAATCTCTTGCTCTTAAAAGCTAGTCCTCTGGTTATGATATGGAACCAGGAAATATTCCTTTTGCAATAATTTATAGGATTCGTTATCAAACCATGACAACTTTTTTAGACCCTTTAGTCAAAACTATCAGTCCTCGTGGAGAAACTATTTTTTCCAAACTTAAAAAGAAAATTCTAACCTCATTGTCCCACAAACCATAGTATGGAATAATATCAATCTCCCTTCAGAATGGAAACTTGAAGACTAGATTCCTCCTCCTATTATAGAAAATAAAACCCTCCAACAAATTCAGGAATACCCAGATGATACAGTTTGCCTCAAATTTTCATCCACCAAATTTTCTAATCTAAGCATTCATGACACTGAGTCTGGGATTGGACCCTCTAGAATCTCAAAAGAATCCTTTGCTCCCCCATGGTCATCTTGTTCATCTATCCCTTCTCAAAGTAGTTATAAACCTCTCCAATCAAACAGAATCAGAAATAAATCCACTATACCTCAACTAGTATATACAGCCCCAGAAGAAAAAGATGATAATACTCAATCTTCAACACAAGTCACCAACTCAATCCCAATCGCAGGATCCTCAACTATTTACACTCGATAGAGAATTTATCATAAATAAAAAATTATTAAAAAAAAGACTTTGAATCCTTAGAAAATACTCAAAAAAGAAAATGGTTCTTAGAAAATTTTAACGAAAAAGATAAACTCCCAATACGAGAAAAATTTTATAAACATGTTTAAAACTACAAAACGCATTTTAAATTTTTTGATTGGTTTGAAATATATTCTTCCAATAATTCAATAAATTATCCCTTTGCTAAAGAAATCTATGTCACACATAAAACTCCACAATGGAATACAACAGAAGGTATAAAACAATCCATACATCCACCTGCGGAAGAAATATCCATCCAATATAGGAATACCACGATAAAGGCCTCTCCTTTTAATATAAAACCCTCAACTGAATCAGAAATATCAACAAGAGATATCCAAAAAATTATGGAACAAAATAGTTTCACAAATTAAAACCTCAAAACTATTGGTGACCAAATAAATAAAATCAAGAATATTTTTTAAGAAAAAGAAATCCAAATAGAATCTAGAAGTCAAGCCTTTGATAAACCTCTTTTTATTCCACATGAAATACCTAAAACTATTAACAAACAATTTAAGAAAATGATATAACAAAAGACATTGATATTAAATTAGCTAAGTTACAAAATACTCCACAACTTGCAGTTGCCCCAGATACACCTAGGGATGGGTACGGGGCAGGTAAGGGACGGGTACGCATATCGCCATACCCGATCCCCAAACTAAAATTAATCCTCATACCCTACTCGATCCCCACTGGAGATTTATTTTTACCACCCATCCTCGACCCAAACGGGAAATGGGGATCCCCATGGGGAAACGGGTACCTGAATTGAAAAAAATATAAAAATACAAAAATTTTAAAATATGACTTATAAGAAAATAGAGTAGAATCCTAATATATATTTAAAAAATCAAAAAAATACCATATATATATATATATATATATATATATTTAGAAAGCATTTATAAGGTTTCTATTTTCCTACCATATTAATAGGTTTCTACTTTTTACCATATTAATAGGTTTTAAGGTTCAAAATAGGAAAAGTAAACAAAGAAACATTCACAGTTGGTCTATCTCAATTTATAATTTCTTTGTAAACTAGAAAACAAAGTAATTTAATAGGAAGGTGATAGATAAAGAAACTCAAAATCTTAATTCACTACCTAACTGAGAAATCTGTCATAACAAACACACTAAAAAATTAAATATATATATATACAAGAATATTGGTAGGGTCAGGAAACGGGTAGGATAGGGTACGGGGCGGGAACAAACTCATACCTGTACCCTATCCGATCTTTGAATTTTTTTAAAAAATGTCCCCGTATCCTACTCGATCCCAAAAAAATCCCCAAATCTCCTACCCATTTGGGGTGGGGATCGGGTAGAGTATAAACAGGTCGGCCGAGATGGCCATCCCTAGATACACCTATTCCTCCCAAATCTTTAAGGACTATACATACATTATCCCAACTATCTGAAACTAAAATAGAAGAAATAATTGAAACTTTTGAGCCACAAGAACAAAATCTTAATATGACAAAATGGAGTCATAAAAAGCATAATACTAAAAATACAAAAATTATTATCCAAGACCTTCATTTCCTGACCAATAATTTGAAGAGATTATAGAACCAACCTACTTTTTTAACGGAACAGGAATTTATGAATGGAATCTTGATGATCTATCAGAATAACAAAAAATAAAAAAAGTTTCAAGAAATGACAATGGTAGCAAGTGTATATAAAATAAGAAAATAATGCTCAGATAAAGCAGTAGTTGAAGTTTTAATTTCTTGCTTTGTAGGAAGACTCAAAACTTGGTGGGACAAGTATCTCACTCAATATGAAAGAGATTATATAATGAACGCTGTAAAAATTAATGAGTATAATCAAACAATAAAAATTGAAAATGAAGAAGAAGACGTTGAAATTATTGAAGATGCTATTAACGCCTTAATTTTATCAATAGTTAAATATTTTGTTGGAAACACCTCAAAATTAGAAGAAAAATCATCTATAATCCAATCAAATCTAAGATGCCCAAAACTTCAAGATTACCATTGGTATGAAGAAACTTTTCTCACAAAACTTAGACTCCGAGATAACCAAAGACTACCTTTTTGGAAAGAAAAATTTATTGATGGATTACCAAGACTTTTTGCAGAAAAAGTAAAGACAAGACTTAGAGAGCAAAATGATGGGATAATACCTTATGATCAATTAACATATCCTGATATTTCTAATACAATAGAAGATATTGCCTTCGAAATTTGTACTAATTTTCAATTAAATCAAAGACTACAACAAGACTTAACTCAATCTAAAAGAGAAATGGGAACCTTTTGTGAATAATTTGGGTTTAGTAAACAAAATTTACCCCCATCCAGGAAAAATAAAAAATACAAATATACTAGTAATCCAAGGAGACATTACAAGAAACGCTCAATCCAACCTAGTCAAGATAATTTCTATAAAGTTAAAACTCTTTATAAGCCTAATAAAAAACAACACCCTAAAAACCAACAAAGACATAAAAAACCAACTAATAATAATAAAACACTCCCAACCTGTTATAATAGGCCATTATCCCAACAATTGCCTTACAAAGAATAAAATAAATTCTTTAGATACTGATAATCACCTCAAAAAATAATTAGAAATATTATTATTAAATAATTCTGAATCTAAAGGAGAAAATCTAACCAAAAGTAGATCCGAGCCCGAAATGGATGAAGTAGACTCCTTATCACAATCTGATCAATCTTCGTCCTCCACTAATTCTAGTAGAATTATAAAGACAAATTATCATTACAATGTTATCACAAGAGAACAAGAATTAATTATGGATATGATAGAAGATTTTGAGGACCCAAACTTAAAAAAGAATTATTTATTAAAATTAAAAGAAAGCCTCCAACAAATCACACAATACAAAAAGGGAAAAGACAAGACAATAAAAAATCTTTATGATTTAGATAAAATCCTCCAAAAAGCAAAACAACCTCAAAAACAAAATCAAAAATACCATTAGAAGAAATTAAGTCAAAAATAAGAGAAATTAAAAAGGATATAAAGCTGCTAAAAAATGAATTAGGGATGTTTAGAGCAGAAATTAATAAATTAACAAATCAAATATTGATTTTAAAAGCTCAACAGCCAAACGAAACAACATCTACTTTTAATCAAGGTCAACTAACAAGTAAAACTAAAATAGACGATATTTTCCTATTAATCCAGATTTCTTACCAAAAATTAAACGTTCGTCTCAAAATAGTAATCAATAAAGAATACACTCTTAACACAACGACCCTATTAGACTCTGGTGCTGATCTTAATTGTATCCAAAAAAAATCAATACCCATTAAATATTTTGAACCTACAAAAGAGAGATTATCATCAGCCAATGGTATGCCCCTAAAAATAAAATATAAATTGACAAAAGCCCATGTTTAACGAAGGCGTATGTATAAAAACTCCATTTTTATTATTAAAAGATTTAAATAGAGAAATAATATTAGGAACCCCTTTCCTCAATCTAATACAACTAATGACAATATCACATACAGGAATTTCAATAATAATTTTTAATCAATAAATTATATTTGAATTTCTTAATTCACCAGACATCAAAGATCTAAATATCCTTAAAAATATAGCAATTCAAAAAAACCATGTAAATACTATTTCAAAAATAATTACAAAAGAAAAACATTTATTACTCTTAAAACAAGAAAAAATCCATCAACAAATCCAAAACCAACTCCAAGATTACCAAATACAATTATCCATAGAAAATTTTTAAAATAAAATCATTAAGGAAGCCTCATCAAATATTCGAAATGCCTTTTGGAACAAAAAGCAACATATAATTCACTTACCATATATAAAAGATTTTCACAAATCACAAATTAAAACAAAAGCAAGACTAATTCTAATGAATAACAAACTTCTTGAATATCATAAAAAAGAAATATAGGACTTAATAGATAAAAATTTTATTAGAAAATCAAAATCTCCATGGAATTGTGCAACTCTCTATGTTAATAAAAATACTGAAATCGAAAGAGGAACTCCAACACTTGTTATCAATTATAAACCATTGAATAATGCTTTGCAATGGATAAGGTATCCCCTTCCTTATAAACAAGAGTTATTTCAAAGATTAATTCATGCAAAAATATTTTCAAAATTTGATCTTAAATCTGGATTCTGACAAATTTAAATTCATGAACAAGATAAATATAAAATAACATTTACAGTCCCATTTGACCACTATGAATGGAATGTAATGCCATTTGGACTCAAAAATGCACCAAGTGAATTCCAAAGAATTATGGATGATATTTTTAATCCTTATTTAGATTTCTCAATTGTCTATATTAATGATATTTAAATATTCTCAAATTGTATTCAATTACATTGGAAACACCTTAATACTTTTCTCTATGTAATCAAGAAAAATAGTTTGGTCTTATCCCCAACAAAAATCAATCTTTTCGAAACAAGAGTCAGATTTCTAGGCCATTATAAATTAAGATAATAAATTCTATTAATAGATTAAAAGGTTTATTTAACAGGCTAATTATTTTTACGTCATTTTGTTTAATAATAATATTTATTATTAAAACCTTTATTTAACAGGTTAAATATTTTTTCGCATTATCTTATTTAATAACAATAATAATATTTATTGTTTTTTAAATAATAATTTATTGAAATATGGAAAAAAATTAAAAAATAAAAATAGAAGTTATATAATAAATAGAAGTGTAAATTAAATAAAAATATCAAGTGATATTCATAAACATTCTAATTTAAATAAAATTAAAAATTGTAAATAAGTAGTAATTATGTAAAATACTAATTTATTTATAAGATAATTAAGATAACTATAATTAGGTGTCATGTGTCACAACCATGCACGTGTTATAATCTTAACACAAGTTAAGTCTCCGTGGTGCAAGATAGTTATAATTAAGTGTCATGTGTCACAACTGTAGTACAAATTAAATCCTACATAGCACAGCGACATTGCTAGACTCTACTTTATATATATATATATATATATATTTATATATATAATATGATTTTTATAAAAATAACTTATAAAAATAAAAATTATTAATTAAAAAAAGGTATTCAAACAATATTTAATTAATGTGTAAAATTTTATTATTTATTATAAATATTACTATATTTTTAAAATACTAATTTAATAATTTTTAGAAAAAAGTATAAAAAAATATGAGAAGAGTTAGATAGTCTGTTATCATAAGTTATCTAAAAGACAACCAAAGTGGAGAGAAAAAAAGTATAGAAAAATAAGAAAATGACATTTGATTCAAAGATTTCTTTTACAAAAAAAAGTAGAATGGTAAATATGGAGAGTGTCAAACAAGATTTAGCAACAAATTTTTGATTGGTTTTATAAAAAAAATTAAATTAAAAATATTATTATTATTATTATATTGTGATTATGCTTTATAAAATAAAACAAATATAGCCAATTTGACCAATTTAAATTTAAAATTAAAAGTTAAAAAAAATAACTACTCCTAGACCTAATTAACAGTAAAGCTTTTTTTTATTTTTAAATTTTAAAAAGTTTGATGATATTCCCTTCCCACAAGTAACTTCCCCTATTCCACCTTTTTTGTTTTCCTTCTTGTTTAATTTGTTTTGCTTGTTTCAATGTCATTCAAATAAAAAAAATTACCCTTGATTTATTAGTTTTATATATTAGTTCCACTTATTATTAAAAATAATCTATCAATATAATTTAAATTTTTATAATAAATAATAACTTTTTATTCTATCAATATAATGTAAGTTTTTATAATAAGAAATAATTATTTAAAAAAAAAGGTCAAGTATTTTTAACTTACAAAAATATTCTTAATTTTGAATCTAGAAAGATAATCTATGCACCATAAGTGAAATTTTTATTTCAACTTTTAAAAAATATTCTTAATTTTGAATCTAGAAAGATAATTCATATACCATAAATAAAATATTTTAAAAATTATATATATTTATTTATAAAGAGCCCTATATAATTTTGTTAATCAGTCCCTTGTATAATTTTGATAATTAAATCTCATTATTCACTTGTAATTGTCCTTTTATTGGTGCAGCATAAATGTATGGGATCAATTTATTGTCAAATTATAAAATTTTTAAAATTATTCTAATTTTTAGAAAACTATCCTAAAAAATTTATTATATTGTCATAATTGTCATTAATAATTTTATTATAAAAAATATTATCACTATTTCCTAAGAAAATATACAATGTTCAACCTTATTAACTAAAAATGTTGAGTTCGCTTGAGTGGGTGAGGATATTACTCCCTGTATGCAATTTATGACGTATAAGTTGTCTTCATATGATAAATCAAAATGTTCAGAATAGAGACACTAGTTGACTGTGTCCTACAGAACAAATTCAAAGTTTCAGACCATTAGCACATGGTGACTCTTAAACTTGATAAAGACATTGCATATTTTGATGTGTTGGCATAACATACCATCGTGGGCACCTAATGTGCTCTACTTTTGAGTAGGAAACAAACAAACTACTCAATAAAGCACTCTCAATAACTTGAACAAGATAGCTATTTTTTGATGTTAGAGAAAATTATAAGATGCTATGTGAAATGGCAAGGAGAAACCCTACATTGTTTTAAAAAGTTTAAATTAATAATTTAATTAGATTATTATCATTATATTCTAATTTTTTTTTTTGTCAAAGGATTGGTTAATGCTGTTAAGAAATAATAAATAATGCATATAGATATTTAAAGCACCAAGAACCAGCCAATTGCAAAATCAACCATATTGGCTTATTGGTTTTGTAAATTGTGGAGTGACTAATAACTATTCAGTGTCAGGAATAAGAATAGGGCACTAAATAAATAGACTAATGAATGATATGATTTTCTATCTTCATATGCTCTTTTGAGACATCTTTATGCCAATACAAATTCATTTTATACAAAGTTGGGAGTTCTTAAGAATTTAACATGGATTTTGATTCCAAAATATGCAGCCCATCTTTGATCTTCTTTTGGGTGCAATTAAGTATGCCTTCCATTTATCGATGTAGATGGACCACTAATCTATCCTAAGTGCTATCGAAATCATTTTAAGATAATGTTTGGTTTGTGTTAAAAAATTGTATGGAAACTGCATGAGATTTGAAAAATTAAAAATTAGAAAACTAATCTAGTAATAAAATGTCTTCTATTTTTATATATTTTCTAATCCATACAAAAAATAATATGCATGTGGGATAATATGTTTTTCTTTTTCTCTTTTATCCTCCCCTTTTCATATCATTTTTCTCACCCTTTTGTTTTTTCTTACCAAATCCTCAATTCAAAGACACCCCTAGGGAATTTTATATGCAAAGGAATTGACTTAATTTTTGATAAAAAATAATAAGTTGCCAATCTTATGCTATTCATCATGTTTCCCAGTAATTTCATTGAACTATATTAAAATCAGTTTGTTTATAGAATTGCTTGATGTCAGCCATTCACTTCAATTCTTGAATTTGGGTATGATGTATATTATTTATTTATTTTTTTTTTAGTATTTAGGTTGATAATTGGCTCCTATTCCCCCAACTCAAGTCATATTTTTTCAGGAACAACAAAGATTATATTCTTAACGATATGGCCTTGTGTAGAGATATTTATATGTTGCTCATTTAGAAAATATTAATGATTTGTATCCTATTTGAGAATCCAAGAACATCATTGTTTAATTTGGAAAGATATAATTTATTTTAGATTTATTCACATTTCTAATTCATGTATAAATGACCAAATTTCTTACTATGGATTGAAGGGAGGTTATTGTGTTGAGAAGATTGAAAAATTCTACGACAAAATCCTCTTCAAAAGTGAGAGTTGGATCATCTCAACCAGTGGAAGCTTCATTTAAGCGCAAGTGAGGAGTTTTTTAGAAATAAAGATAATAATAATATGAGCGAACCTGGTACAACAATTAATAATCTAATTAAATTACTTTTTTTTTCTACCTAAGCTATCACATATGAGTTCCAATTTAACTCCCATGCCTATATTTTTTTTAATTTAGAATCTTTACAAAAATATTAAAAAAAGTTAAACAAAGAAATTAAAAGGGAGGAAATCTTCTCTTTAAAGTTCTTTATGTGAGTTTGGTTGAGCACAATGCTTTATTCCCCAATTCTTTTCCATATTTGAACACTTATATATGTAAACAACATAAGCTTTCAAAATGTTGCTTGTGTTCTCAATTCCATTTCCACTCGTAATCTGATATTAATGGATTATACGAGTTTTATGTCCGTATTCATGTTATGGAATGAACACCCATTAGGTGTTTGATAAAAGACCCAGGCCTAACTTAACCCTGTATCAAGTATCAGTTTATTCCCATATTTGAACAATAATTGATTGGTGATTGAATTTATTATTTTTATTCACTTTTACAATTAGTCTTTTTGATGTGTTTTATGCCTAAGTAGATTGATTAGAACTTATTTTGTGATTTAGGGAAGTTTTGGATAAATTCCTGAAAGATAGAAAAATTCCAACTTTTTTGTTATTTTGACCTTTGCTGTGTATTTCAGGTTTTTCACGTCTCCAAAGGTCTAGAATGAAAATGAGGCCTTCTGCAAAGTTAACGTAGACATCCAGACAATTCCAAACTGGGGTTGCAAGCTCAAATCGAAGTTTGTTTAATCCTAATTGGAGCAGAATTCCTATTCAAGCACTGAGTACATAAATGGGTAAAAAAAGAGCTTTTGATATGCAAACCAAATGATTTAAAAGCCAAAACTACATTATACATCCAAGGCTACAATTTTTATGAAGAAACCTAAGCCCAAATCAATCGTTAGATATTCCAAACACAGTTAAGTAGTCAGAGCCGAGTTCTAAACCTAATGACACATGGACCAGTTTTAGTTTTTAGCCCATAACTTAAGCTATAGACATTTGTTTGGGCAAGGCTTAGTGCATTAGAAAGCTTAGGAGAGGGCAACATTTTTATGAAGAGGTCAAAATCTAAAATTGCAGGCATCCAATACGAAATTAGAGACAAAATCGGTGCAGAAAATCAGAATAGAGTTAGGAAATAGAATCCTAGAAGATTTAGGATTGCCTTACCTATTTAAGGGGCAAGAATATACGAGTAAAGGGGATCTTTTGGCTGTGTATTCTCCTCTTTTACTCTTCGTACGTGAGAAACAACATGAGTGACTAGGTTTTCTTTCTTTGATTCAAGGGATTTAGCTTAGTTAGCAAGATTATGAGATCTTCTATATTATTTTCATTTTATATTTGAGCATCTTTTATTTCCTCACATTATTGGTTTATGACTACTTAGATTAATCAGTTAAGAGGCATATTAATTGATTATCTACGTTGTTGAATGCTAAACTGAGTTCTTAATCCATAATTGTTATAAAACTTGGTTAAAGTAACACCTAAGCAAAACAATTATGATCCAAGTCCTTAATCAGCAATATGTCCTAACAATACGTCCTAATAAATGCACGTATTGCCGACTCTAACACAGCATATCAACTACTTCACTACAATACTAAAGGAAAAGTTTCAGCTTTTCGATTAGTTGGTTTTGAACATTTAATATGGTATCAGTCACAAGAAGAAAATGATAGATTTCAATCAATTTTTCCATAAAATAACAAGGGAATATTATAATACGAGCTGAAAATATAATTGTTAGTTATAAATATATAGTGTTATGAGTTATCAATTACACGGAAAGTACAACTATGCAAGGTGGAAAAAGGTATAAAATTTATTTGATAGAAAAGAGAACAGATTTAGAAGAACAAATATTATCATACCTTAACTTCACATATCCAAGATCAAGTTTCTGCTTCACCTCCTTAAGAATATTAGGCTTTACAAGTAGATCAATACCAAATTAGATACAAAACAAAAATAAGGTAGGAAAGACTATAATATTAAGCTATGGAGCACGAATACTTCAAATTAGGAACCATATCCGCATTTAATCAGACACAAATACGCCTCAGACACACTAAAATACATGCCTAGACACACCATGTGGCATAACCAACTACTGGTTGAAATCCTATATATTCACTATACAACACCCCTTCCTCTATTTGCTTGAAATCCTGTATATTCTACATTTAGTTCACCCAACGAAAATATATTTACAAGGCTATATGAGGTGACAACAACTATTTAAGGAGAAGTATGAGATATATTTGTTTTCAATTTACAGATGATCGAAAATTAATATAATAAAAATTTAAAGTATACAAATACAAATAAAAATAATGTTACATTAGGAGAAACTAGAAAAGAAAAAGGAAAAAAAATCAAAACCAAAGTCTGTGATGCAAAATTTACCGACATTCGTGAGTAGAAGAAAATAGAAAAAGGATAAAGTACAAAAATCACATCTACAGTTTACCATCAATCTCGCTTTGGTCCCAATGATTTTGATTACAACAGTCAAATCCTTACACTTTTGACCAAGCAACAATCTAGATCCCTTCGTTTGTTGCCCATTACAAGCCATCGCTAAGGTGAGGGTAAAATCATCATTTCGCAAAATGGTCCACGTGGCAGAATGATGATGGGGCACCATCATTAAGGCGAGGGTAAAACTGTTATTTCATAAGATAATCCATAAGACAAAGTGATGATGTGTCACCCTCGGATGACATGAAGATTGTCTGCCATCTGTCGACACGTACTTGTCCACATATGCTGATGTTGGCTTCTGCCATGAAGTAGCCTCACTTTAAGAAAGAACACAAAGCATTACAAATTATACTACCCCCAGGAATCAAATCAAAAACCTTAAGAACAGGGAACCAACAACAAAACTAACTCACCAACAGCTTGGTCTATATAAGATTCTTACATAATATTTATATGTGTTGAAAAGGTGAAGTAGATTCTCTCACATTTTCTATACAAAATATCTATATAAATATATACAAATATTATGTATTTTAATATATATTATATAAATATTATATGTTCTCCTTCACTTTTTAATAATATATAAATATTTATTCATGAATAAATATATGTAAATATATTCTATATAAACATATATAAATATTATAATGAGGGGAAATCTAGTTCAACTTTTTAATATATATAAATTTTATCTAAGAACCCTACACAATAAATTTTATCTAGGAACCCTACACAAACCAAGCCCTTGGTGAGTTTATTTTGTTGCTGGTTCTCAATTGTTAAGATTTTTGGTTCAATTCTTGGGGATAACATAATTTGTAATGTTTTATTTTTTTTTAAGTGAAGCCACTTGTAGTAGCAACCCACATTAATTAACACTAGCACATGTAGATGAATGAGCGTCTGACATATGGCAGACAGACAGTCCCCACCCTATCCGAGAGTGCCACGTTATCACTCTGTCACATGGACTCTCTTACAAAATGACAGTTTTACCTTCGTCTTAACGGTGGTTGGGTTCCATGTCATCACTTTGCCACATGAACAATTAGCAATCTGACACATGACGAACAGCCTCCACATCATTACTTTACCATGTAAACCATCTTACGAGATGGTGGTTTTACCCTCGCGTTAATGGTGGTTCGTAACGAGTAACAGACGGAGGGACCTGATTATTGCTTGATCGAAAGTGTAGGGATTTGATTATTACAATTGAAACTGTTGAGATCAAAGTGAGACCAAAAGTAAAATGTAAAGATGATTTTTATATTTTACCCTAAAAAAAAAAGATATACAACAAATAAGTAAACCTACGTATATAACTGGAAACCAAACCATGGGGATTACCAGTGGGCACTCGGTTTGGAGAAAGAGACGCTGAGATACAAGACAGGTGCACTGTGCTTCTTGGGACCGCTTGAGTTGGTTGTAGTAGGAAATCAAACCGATCGGGAAGCAAATCTCAGCTGGCCCTTAAATAGAGAAGACGAATATATAAGTACATGCTTGTGAGAAATTGGAGAGTAGGGGAAGTGAGTGTCTAGGAAAGGGGGTAGGTCTTTGGTGTGAGAAATGAGAGTAGAAGGAGCAGGTAGGGCCGTTTCTGGATAGTTAGATTAGCTTCAGTTCGAACGGGTCGTGCGGAAAATGTTCCAATGGATTTGAGCAGGAGTATTTTTTGTATTCATTTGGGTGCCAAACCCTAGGATGAATGTGAAATTATAATTTTTTTAATGGTAAAATTGTTGTTTATTAAAAATGATGAAGGTTGAAATTTTTTGAATTTTTTTGTAAAATTTTTGAAGTTTTTTGAATTGTTTTGTAAAAAATTGAGGCTCCAAACAGTCTTTAAATTTATAAACAAGTAGGTCCCTACATGAGTTCACTCATATTTAGTAAACTACAACTATAGTAGTTTTACATAAGTAAAAGAAAAAATAATGTTGTAGTCATCTAGCGATGTGGGACAAAAAAAAAAAAAAAACTTTGGAGAGAACAAAGTAATCCTATTCATTGGACAAATCCAACAGTTAAAAATATTCCAAATTCAAATTCTTAAACTTCTTTATTATATAGATTTAAGAAAGATATTTAAACATAGAACTTGATGATGGGGAAATGATGTGAAAATGATATGTTGATGATAATATATGAGTGTTTGCGTAGTTAATGATATGAGATGTGTTATAACCTTTGTTGCTAATGATCTGAGATAGCATGTGTCACAATGAGATAATGATAATGTTAAAGGGATATGGAAATGGACAATGAGAAGTGATGTTAATTTTTAAAATAGGTGATACTGAAACTAGAAGAGTGACGTATTGTAACAACCCGTAAATATATATTATTTTATTCATGATACATATGATTATGATTGGTCGTGATATAACACATAAGTTGATTCAGTTGCTCAATTCCTAGGTTGGTTTTGTTCATATCAACACCTAGGCTTGGATTAGAAAGTTAGTACTCCATGCCGACTACTATCTTTCCCTGTGCTTTTCGCATTCACATCTTTTCACAGACATCTGCAACTTGTATTCTATTTTTTTGGTTTTTCAGTCAAGCCTCCTTTACGTTTGATTCACAATCTACATATCCTAGGTTACTAAGTTCATTTACCTTCTCGCCTCATCCACTTGCACTCAACTTTTTCAATTTGAAGCTCTCATAAGTCTATATATGTACGTGTGTATACCTGTACGTATTACGGGTACGTCACAGAAACTAGAAAGAAAGAAGTGAGTTGGTAAGAAGGTGTGTTTTCTACCAAATTGAGTCATCTTTTCATTTCCAGTGTTCAATTGAAGGTAGATTGAGGGTGTTGTGATCTTTGATTAGGTGGTTAGGTGTGTATATTGATAGTAATAAGTTTCCAAAATTCCCGAGTTTCCCTGAGTCTATTTGAGTTGATTTATTCCTTCCTAAGCAACTTAAGGTAGGAATCTTATTGCTTTCTTTTTCGCTTACGTGACGTATTCATGCATACGGTAGTATTTGTTATATTACTCAGCTTGTTTGATGCATGTGTTGGAAGTTGATATATTACATACATGGATATATATCTAAGTTTAGTGAGGAAGATGTTGAACAACGATTCTAAAAATCATGATTTTTGTTGTTTAATGATTTAAGGAAATGAGGGTGTGAACATGTTGATATATTATTGGAGGTTAGAATTGGATATAAACTTAGAAAAAAGTAGTTTTGAATTAAAAGAAATGATTTTTTAAATTACAAAGTCAAAAAATAGAATATGGCAGCCTGTTGATGCATGAGGCCATCTGTGCACGCCATTGAGTTTTAGGCGTGTGCATAGACGACCGATCCTGAAATGTGTTTGGGTTCTACCTCTCAAGTGCACGAGGGTAGTCGTAGTTTTAAACTCGATGAGTCCGAGGTTGAATCCACAGGGAGGGCTTTGTTAAAAGCTCTAGACTTGTTCTCTTAGTTAGTAGGTGAATCTAAATTAATTTAAACTAATTTTGGATTTATAGGATGTCTGAGAATGGTTAGGTTGAGAATGATGGAATGAAGGAATTGTAATATTAAATTAAAATGTAATAAAATTAAATTTTAAAGCAAATTGATTAACTCAGAAATTAAATTAAATAACAAGCATGATATTAAAGAGGTTCTTAATTCAACTTTCAAGTCCAAGTAGTTCACTACTTCACTATAAGATGATTGGGTTGAAATCTGAATTAAAGATTTGTTCAAAAAGTATTGAGAACATTTTAAATCAAAAGTCCGTACCAGTGATTTCAACGAATATGGTTAAAGACTTTTGTTTTCGATAGTTTTTCAACAAACGAAATCAGAATTGAACTCGAATCCTATTTTTAATTTGTCCAAAATTATTAATCAATTGTAATCGAAAACCAATACCAGTGATTTCAGCGAATATGGTTAAAGGTTTTCATTTTCGAATATTTTCGAAACAAGTTAAAATAGGTTTAAGAACAGTAGATCCCTATGCATAGGTTTTCTTAACCCATGTGAAGAGTCTATGCACATCTTATAGTGTTTCATGAAATATCCTTCCTTGAATCAAGGACTAGGGTTTTACGCTAACATTATTTTAAATGAATCGAAAATAATAAACACACACATGATCAATCGATCTACCAATTGAAACAAACAAATCATATTATTAAATAACAAAATGAAATCAAACTTACACAGTAAATCGTTCTGAAAGAAAATAATGAACCACTACTGCAACGATGAACAACCCAACTTTGAAAATCTCCATAAACAACACAAGATATTAAAAACTCCCTAAAAAACTATTCTAAAACTCTCAAAAGTATCTAAAAGTATAAAAAATTTCTCCTTAGTTCTGCCGTATATAGGGTTTTATATAAGGGTTGCAAAGAAACCCTAAAAGGTGAGAATTAACATGCGTATGCCCAGTTACTTTGGTCCCAACCGTCTGGGAGGGGGTCCCGACCATAGAATGGTCATTACTCCGTTTCTCTTCTTTCTCCATATTGGTTCTTTGGGCTGGTCTAGGCCATCCAAGATAAGGTCTGAACCATAACTTTTCCTTCATCTTCTAGGCTGTTCTCATCGCTATAAACTTCAATTATTTCACTATTTTCCCTGCAATTAAGAAAATAAAACTATAAATGACAAAATAACGATAAAAACTTCAAAATTAACTATTTAAATGCAATAATAAGTATCACAATATGGAGTTTGTAATTACACATTTCAAGTATAATCAATAGACTTGCTGATTTGGCTCCCTGTGCACACAGGCTAAGAGCCCACACAAGTTAGGAGCCCACGTGTGCACAAACTAACTCTTTTGCTCCTGTGTGCCCCGACCTTTCACCCTGCATGTGCGACTGAGATTTTCACATAACTTTCTTAAAATATTTTTGAAAAGAGAAACATGTTTTTGACACTAAGTTTTCTATAATTATTTTATATTTAAGATGTATTCAAACATTGAACTTAATAATAATAACGAAGTGAAGCAGACAAATAATAATTTGAGATTAGTGGTCAGGGTTGATCCTACGAACTAGCGATTAAGGCATTGTGATCAATTTGTTTGATCTTCATTCATTTATCTCTATTTATCTATTTCTTTCTCTTTCTTTAAAAAAAAAAAACACATAAATTCTCTCCAAAATTAAATCCTCTCATCTTTATTTATTCATCTTTATATTTTTTTAAGAAATGCTTAGATTCTCTCCTAACCAACTTCTCTGATCTTCGTTCATTCATTTTTATCTTTTTCTCTATTTAAAAAACATCAAACTGTAAAATATATTATTTCTTTCCTCTCTCGTCAAAAAATATTTTTCTTTTATCCTCGTATATGTATTTTTTCAAGAGATTTTATGAAATTTGTTAAAAAATAATAATGTTATCTTAAAATCCAACAACCTCTATTTGAGAAAATTTTATATTTTTTTATCAATATAAAAATTTTTAATACATTTTTTCCTCAAAGTTTTCTATAACCATATATATTAGGCATAAAAAAATAATATTCTTGAAAAGATAATAAAAAAAGTTTAATGAAGATAAAATGATAATAATAATAATTTTTTAATAAAAAGATGTTTTAATAATTTTTATTTTAAATTAATATAGTCACACTTAAACATAAGTCTAAATTTCTAGTAGTATAATTTTTTTTTATACAATTGCATTGAACTTTCATTAACTTAAAAAAAAAAAAAAAAGTTCATACCAATAAGTTAGAAACCTTCAAATATATTAAATAAAATATTACAAACAAGTAATCATTATTTACAATTCAATGGCACGTTAGTAATTCTTATTTTTAAAATGAGAAATATCTTATTTAATTATATGTTGAAGAGAAATGTTTTTCGAAAAGTGAGAAAGAGTGAACAATATGTTTTTTTAGAGAGAAAAAAATATAAAAATAAATAGATAGAATAAGAGAAATCAAGTACAAAGATAATTTAGGTTTTGCAAGATAATAGAGGAAAGTAATTTTGTCAATGATTAAAAAGAGAATTTAGGTTTTGTAGAATAATAAATGAGAGTAATTATGTTAATAATTAAAAAGAATACTAATTGAACTCTAGCATTAATAATTTTTGTTTTAGCATTATCGCTGCCCTATATTATTGAAAATTTAAAATTCTCAAGATCTTCACATCAACTCAATCACATTCAAATTTTAGCATAAATGCTCTAATATTTAAATTGATATTGTCTATGCATAAACTATTGATCTTCTCCATTTGAATTAATCTTCACACTATCCTTAAATTCATCAGAATAATGAGCTCTCCCACAAAGTTAGACAGTTTGCCAACTTTGATAGTTTGTATATAAAATATACTTTGCTACAACAATCACAATACGTCATATCTCTCTGTGTAATCTACATATTTGTATGAGGCTCATCAAATGTTGTGCCTTAGGCCCTCCTCTCTAATCTACATATACCTCATCACAATATTCTACCTTAGCTCCTAAATTTCCTATAATTTATATACAAAATATATTTTTTCATGACAATCATAGCACATTCTCTCTCTTACTTACTATAATCTAAATATATGTATAAGCCTTATCAAATATTCTGCCTTAGGCCCGAAATTTCCTAGGTCTAATGCATTAGGGGTGGTTGGGTGCGACACGTGATATGTGATGACTTATGTGACACTGCAACTGTGCTAAATGGTAAATAAAAATGATAATGATATCAGGATATGGACTTATGAAAAGATATGATGTTGATTTTGGGAATAGATGATACTAAAAATAAGAAGTCACATGATTGCCCTTGAGATAAGAGTCCCTAAACTTGTGCAGGATTTGATTATCGTACAACAAGTTAGTAGCGTAAATAATGATGCTGATTTGGTTAATTGTGACCCTTGTATGTTGGTTCATAGACGACGACATAATTTCGTTAATTGTAACCCTTGAGTTGAGACTCATAAATGATGATGTTTCAATTGATCGTTTCCGTTAAGTGTTAGCCTATAAAAGATAATGATGGTTTTGGCTTATGTTCACTAATCACCGGATAGTCTTATAAAATATTCATCCCATGTGTGTATGATTTGATGAGATGATAGATACTGGTTAAATAACAGATAATAAGATATTGATGTTGTGATATGATGATGTTATAATTATTATTAGTTATTGTTGATGCATGTTGCATGATAGTGGCATACTAGAGCATAAGATTACATGCTATACTTGTTTATTTAAGGTTTCAGTGTTTAAGAATATTCCTAGCTATATAGGTTTTTCAATTAAAAATTTTTTTGGCACTATTTTTTTTATAATGGTGTAAAATGGCACCCTTTGACTTATAGCATTTGAATGTACACTACAAGGATAAGAAAATTTATAATTAGGAATATAGACCTCGATAGGTACTATCAATTTGATCTACTTTTAGACATATGTGATTGTGCATGAAAATTAAGATATTTTATCAGTGTGGAGACAAAAGATTTGAGATTGAATTTGAAGATAAAATATTATTAATGTTTGAGATTCTGGATAAAAACCAAATAAATATTTTTGTTGAAGTGGATAACTTGGTTGTCCTTCACAAGTTAGTAAGGTAACTGATGAATTATAACACAAGGTAGATGATGAAATACATGTTCACTATGGCAATGGAGGGACTTTAATGATGAAATACATGTTCATTCTAGCAATGGAGAGAAATTTGATGATGAAATACCTGTTCATTCTAGTAGTGGAAGGAAATTTGATGATGTAGGGGGCTTTGATGGTGGTATGGTGAATTTTTTCAATTGGTGAAGAAAAATTGTGAAGGGATATGAGATTAGGAATAGTGAAAATGTAAGTTACATTGGAAATTATGATGAGAGTGATGATGAAAGTGGAAGTAATTATGATTGTAATTATGTGAGTGGGAAAGACATTGGGAGTAAGGAAGTGGACCTTCACATGGATAATCATCAATCAAATGATAGTTATAGTGGGGAAGAATCTGATGTGAAGCAAAAATAAAGAAACCAAAATTAAGAAAAAATTTTAAGGAAATAAAAGGTGGGAGGACTATGCTTAAAAAATGAATGAGGTTTACCAATGTGTATCATTTTAGGGATGTTTTGAGGAATTGTGTAATTTAGGAGGGTTTTAGGATGGTGACAAATAAAAATGAGGAGAAGAGGGTAACGGCATCTCATGTTGTTGAGGCTTGTAAGTGGCGCATTCATGCTTCACCTATGTCGGATGGTACAACATACCAAATCAAGTCCCAGTTTCCTAATCATAAAAATGTTTTAACTACGAGATATATTGAAGCCAATTAACTTGGATGGCTAATAAAAATCTAAGAGGTTAAGGAAAAATGTTGATATGAAATTACCTGTGATAAAATCTGAGTTGTCAAGAAATATGAGATTGATGCTAATTGGATGTAAAATTATAGAGTTGCGAAGAAAGTAATGGAAAAGTTTGAGAGGTCTCATAAGGAAAGCTATGTAGAACTACCTACCTATGCAGCTAAGATGAGGAAGAGTAATGCTGAAAGTTTGGTAAAAATTCAGTTTAATAGGCTACTTAGTCCAGTAAACCCTTTGTTCAAAAGGCTCTTATTTGTTTAAAGGCATATATATCAAGATTCCTAAAAGTTTGTCAACATATCAATGGGCTAGATAGTTGCCACCTCAAGGGACTTTTTGGGGGTGTCCTGTTGGCAACAATGGGCTTGGATGCCAATGAGGGATTGTTTCTAGTGGCTTATGCTATAGTTGAGTTTGGGATAAATGACAGCTGGATGTCCTTCATGGAGCACCTAAGCACCTTACTTGGTGTTGCTACTGAATTAAGGGAATGGACTTTCATGTCTGATGGGCAAAAGGTATTTGTACATATGATGTATGATTTTTACAGATGTCATCTGCTTTTTTACAACTTCTATGTTAATAACCATTGTCTGTTTTTTTTTTTTTTTTTTTTTGTGGGCAATTTGAACCAACCATTAGGATGCATTTCTCATTACCATTCAAAAAAGGTGCGAAAGGCATTTCAATAAAAATTTCAATAAAATTCATCCAGGTATTGTTCCCTATCTCATGTTTCCATGCCCCATGCATTTACAATTTCTTGAATAACTGTCTTATTTATGATTTCTGTTGATTTTTATATTCCTTATCTTTGTTATTACTGATTTTATTCTTTTATAGCATTTCGCTTTTAAAGATATATAATTGAGGGTATTATTTTGGGCTATTGCCAAAGAATACAATTACGGTGAGTTTAATAGAGTTATGGAAAAAATGAAAATTATGTCCAAGTTTGCCCATATGTACAAATACATTAGGATAGGCATATGTTTAGCCCCTTTTAACTAAGAGTGATTACCTAACTAACAATTTTACTAAGTCATTTAATCAATGGATTGGTGACTTGAGGGCCAAACTAATATTGAATTTGGTTGATAATTTGAGGAGCAATTCGATGGATATGATTCATAGCAAATTTGAGAAGGCTGGTAGTTAGAATGTGTGTTTGACTAAACAAATTAGGAAAAAATTAGATAAGTTAGTTGAGGGAAGTAAGCAATGCTCTGTCTTGTATGCTGGTGCTGATGAGTATGAAGTCATTGAGAGACAAACTATGCATGTTGTATTTCTAGCTTAAAAGACCTACTCTTATGGTATAAAAGATGTGACTAGTATGCCTTGTGGATATGGGACAACATCTATCTTCTATAGAACAATGAATTTGGAGAAGTTTTGTGATAGCGTATTCAATAAACAAGCTTACTTAGCTCATACTCTAGTATAATCCACCTAGTTTTAAATGAATTAACGTAAGCTTCTGAGATACTAGGTGATTCAATCCAACCACCTTAGCTTAGAGGGAAACTGAAAGATAAAAAAACAAAAAATAAAAAATAAGAGAAATAAGGATGGTGAATAAGAATAAGGTACTAGTTTATATAGGAAGTAACATTGTATCACTTGCAAAACATGTGGCTGTCTTGGACATTATAAAAGAACTTGTCAAAGAGCATATATCAAAGTAAGTTTGTTGTTGTTTTTTTATTAGTTCCATATTTATTGTTGTTCTTTTATTAGTTCCATAAACATATGCAATTTTTTGTTTCTCTTTTATTTAATCGAAATTATTCTTTCTTTTTTGAAAAAAAGCAAAACTAGAGGTGGAAGAGATAAAATTACTACTAAAACTGTTGTTGCTGATTCAAGTAGTGTTGGGTAAGATGCTAGTTCTGCTAGCTAAGAAGCTGGTGCTAGATAAGATGCTATGACAAAATGTGCTTTTGTTGTAGGCCTAGAAGATGTTGTTACACAAAATGCTTCTACGGTTGGAAATTTTGCTGTAGTTATTAGTGGACAACCTATATAGGATGCTAATTCTGCTTTTGGGAATTTTTTGGGCTATTATTGGGAATTTGTTTTGATCTTATATCTAACTAATACACATCCATAACTAATAGATTCATGAATTTGTTTTATTGATAAGGATGTTGGTATAGCTAGTATAGGTTGGTATAGTTAAAATTAAGGCCAATTCACATTTTTGGTATGTCAACTTTGATGATGGTATATTTGAAGTTGCTAGTTTATTTTTGTTTTATCGATAGCTAGATATACTTGTGGATAGTATAATTATAGGTTGGGTATAGTTTTGTGGGATGATATAGTTGACTTGGTCCTAATGATAAAACATCTATGAATTGTCTATTTGTTACGTGGGCAGCATGGGAATATAATCGATGATATACTTAACATGTCAATGCAATGAATTAATTTTTTTTTTACAAACTTTTTGTATTGTGAAATTAATATAATGAATTCAGTATTTTAAACAAACTTCTTGTGCATGAAATGAGTGCAATGAATTTAGTTTTTTAGACAAATTAATTATGCTGTGAAATGAATACAATGTATTAAAGCAATTGTTAATGTGCTGCTCTTGGGCACTATGTGCAACACACAAAATGGATTTTCAATGAAAAAAAATCTTAACATGATGTTCACAGCTATTGCTAAACATATTAGTCCTGATAAAGTTGGGTATATGAGATGTTTAATAATCGGTCCACATTTTAATTTAGAGAGTTAAACCAAGTAGCTTTAGTCTTGATAAACCAAGCTTCCAACATATAGGATTTAGTCTTTATAAACCAAGCTTGTAACACTTTAACCTTTGCAATCACTCAATCCCAACAATTGCTTACAATTCTACCAAAGATTGATTTATTAAGTTTGAACAACCCAGCAACAAGCCTAACAACTTAATAAGGGTAACATATTAATAGAAAAAATATGAATGAAATTAAAATATCATTTTATCAAAATAGAATAAGGAATTCACTTTAATCATTGCATAATAAAAAGTAAAGAGAAATCAGTTTTAAATAACAAAGACAACAAATTGCAAGAAGTGGTTCATACATTAAATACTAAAAATTGTTCGTACATTAACTTCCTTACCTACATACTATATTACATTTCTATTTAGTAATATAAGAAGTATAAATATTACAATGATCCAACTTCCTAATACAGTTGCAACTAGATCAACTTGAGAGTTAATTAATTTGCCTCCAAATCTTTGAGCCTATTTATAATAGCTTTAGCATCATCTTTTACTTCAATGTACTCAAAATTGCTATATTTGAATTTTTTATCCACTTTTCTCACTTCATTTGTGAATGGGCTAGATTACCAAGTAAAAAAGTTGTATTGTTTGTTGGTGCATTTATAGTAAAACTTTCAAGATTATTAGTTGACTCTAAGACGTCCACAGTTGCTTTCCTTCCACATTTATAGTTGATTTTGGAATATGCCTTGAACATATTACTCACATCTATACTTCTTGAGGACATTACTTTCCTACAACAATAACATTGTTTAACTCACATTTGTAATTTAAATTCATCAAACATATTACCAATTAAAATTCAATGGCACTCAATGGTAATTAAAAATAATAAAAAATTATGTGTTGTTTTGGTTAATCATATCACATCACATAACGTAACAAGAATTAGAAACTAATGACATTTCTTTCTTTCGACCTATAATCACTGAGAAAGATTCAAGTTCAAACATCTACCATGGACATTGAGAAACAAAAAAGGAAAAGCCAAAATCACAACATCAAATTAACTGTTTGATCGCTATATTATGAACAAATCTACTACAAATCATAGTTGTTAATACCTGTTAAAAAATTTTCATAGAGATAACTTATATGCATAAGAAATTTAAATTCCACATTGTCATTTAATCAAACAAATTATATGTATAAAAATTAACCTACATAAAATTTTCATATCACATGTATACCATTTCATCAAATATCTAATGTGCATAAAAAATTAACCAACATAAATTTTTTTTTATCAACATTTCATCAAATATCTTACATGTATAAGAAATTAACCTATTTAAAATTTTCATATCAACATTTTATCAAATGTTTAAATACTTTCTAAATTACATGCAACAATTTGAAAACAAAGAGGGGGAACAACGAAGAATGAAGAAATGAAAAAGGCATAAACAGAAGAAATGAAGAAGGCATAAACTAACAGAGATCAAAAAACAAATGGGGAATAAATAATGAAAGGGGAAAAATAACATATTCTCAATGACGAATAGGGAAAATGACAATCTTTCAAATTATATTAAAAACTTACCAAAAAATGTTTTTCTTTTAGGCTAGAGCAAGAACGAGATCAATATACTATTTTCTCTTCTAGTTAGAAATTGACTTATTCATTTTGTACTTCAAGTACTACTCCTAGGGTATTTTATTAATCTGATGGTTTGTAGGTGGCTAATACTTTTGGAAGGAAAGAACATTTTGTCATTTTTCATCTTTTTACATATGCATAAAGGGGAAAGGGTGACTAGGTTATGCTATTAATTGCTAGTGTCACTATATTTTGTCTACTTCATAACATCAGGCTAATATGAGGATTTATATGTCCTAATCTTTAGGGCATAAAGGAGATCCTTGTGGCTTAGGGAGATCCCTGTAATTTTTCTAATGTTTTAGGGAGATAAGTGTAATTTATCTTTATTTTATTTCTTTTTATATGGTGGATTTTATTGGTTCGTATTTAATGTTGTATATATTAAGTTGTATATCTAAGCACATGTTATTTCTACCAACTAATTTGTCAAGCTTGCACCTTTCACGTTTCAGGTGACCTGTTTAGAGGTATGAGCAATCAACTTGTGTTAGTTTAGTTGACTATCAATTGGACTTGGCATTATATAAGGCTCTATCTATGGTGTCTTTATTTTCTTGACTCGAGTCGTGAGAGTCATTATGTATTATTTTAGAGTTATTATGTTTATGTAGCTTGCCATCAAAAATTTATTTATGTTTTGGATCATATGTTGTATCACCAAATAGGCTTTAAATTTGGTTGGTTGTTGGATAATAACATTTTGAATTTAGGTCTTATGTTTTATCATATATAAATTGAATGGTGCATGTATTTAGAGCTCTATTTCCATTATCATTTATGTTATCAAAGTTTGATTGGAGTTGTTAACAAATGGTTAACAATATTCTATGATTGGATCGAACATTGGCTAAAACACTACTAAAAACAAGAGTATTAGAGACCACCACAAGTGGTCGCTAAAAGTTTCTAAGCAGTCGCTAATACTCTTTTACGACCATTTCGTGACTGTCAAAGACGGGCCGCAGAAATTTTGTCGCTAATGGCTATTAGTACTGCCACGTGGCGGCCGCAGCCTTTTTGCAACAATATTAGCGACCGCCAAAGCACAATGGAGCAAAAAGTGATTGAGACTTATAGCGACCGCCAAATCAGTTTTAGTGACCGCCTTAAGCGGCCACTAAAGGTAACTTCTAGCGACTGCCTCAAGCGGTCGCTAAAAGTGCCCTGGCGGCCACTAAAAGTCTTATATATATTTTTTTAAATTTTGTTGATTTTATTCATTTCGTACCTGCATTTACCTGTATTATAATATTTTATATTATTAGATCAACACGCCAAAACAACAAACTGAACACTAAAAATTTGATATGTATATATTAACAAAAATTATAAATATTTAATACAATATCCTATTACAATATTCTGGAAAAAAAAAACAAAAAAGAAACCAAAAAAAAATCAAATCTAAAATACTAGGGTGAACTTTGATATTGAGGAATCCAGATATAAAACTTGAAAAAAAAATTCAAAGAAAAATTATTAGCCAAAACAAAGGTTTTTTTTTTTTTAATTAGCCAAAACAAAGGTTGGATTCAACATTACTCCCATTACAACTCTACAAAATACAAAAAGGAAAAAAAAGTACTCTTCAATTTATACAGTGGCTGCTCTATGTGCTTCACCCCAAATCAACTATATAAAGCAAGAAAAAATAATAATCTGGTAGAGATTTATCCAAAGGATATGTGAAACTGTATCTCTATGTCCCCTATTGGCACTTTGACAATTTACAAGGTCCTTAGTGGTCAATGACTCAATGTGTTTCCTATTGGAAATTAAAGGTGTTTGTGGTGGTTCCAAAACTCTTAAATCAGTTAAAAACTGCAGCCATTGCATTTAAAGGCTTCATTGCATTGTCCTGTGCAATGGCTAGTAATATAGAAAACAGCACAGAATGTCACAATCACCCTGGGCCTTCTTGCAACAAGTTCATCTAAGTTCTCTTGAACAATAAAGATTGTACCAATTGTCTTTTGAAGCCATAGTTGGTGAAACTATAAGAGCATATTAAAACAAACTGACATACACTTTCAAACTCTGAGAAAACTTACATGTACAACAGGCAACCATAAAACATTATAATGAAATCAACAATCTAGTTACCCAAGCCACCAATTCTAAGCATAAAAAATAAAAATAAAAACACAAACATAGACATAAGTCAGGGATCATTTGGGCAGAGCAAGTAGAGCAACTAAGAAGCAAATAATGGCAGTCCTCAAAGATGATAGCATTCCTTTAGACACAAACCAAAAAAAGTAAAAATGTAGAATCCCACCTTCACATTTGAACTAGCAGAAGATCCACCACCCATAGCCTGTTGCCCAAAGCCATGCTTATGTAGATCCTTGTGTAATTCGGGTGCCTAAGACATAATTAATGACGTTAACAATATTTTAAACATCAATAGAGCATACATTTGAGAAGATCAAATAAACAAATCTCTCTGCATTTTTAGGCCAAGCCTGATATAAATGACCTAAATCCTATTTACCTGAAACCAAGAAAATTAGTATTCACAGCATGTGTTTGTACTTACATCTCAACAGAAGTTTGAAACTTTCATGGCATGTGCTTTTTGTGCAAAGAAGAGGGGGAAAACCATTGATCATCTGATGATATATTGCAAATGGGTGAGAAACTTTGGGAATATCTTCCTAGCAAGTATTGGTATTCAATGTGTTTTCCCTAAAGATTCCAAGAGCTTATTGTAGGCATGGTGGGATATAAAGTCAATTCTGTCAAGAAGAAGACTTGGAAACATTAAGAACAGTTGGCTGTCAAAGTCAAAAGTTTAACCAGAAAGATAGATATATAATACAAGCATTTGACTAACACAACACCACAGCACGAAATTCCATATATTTGCAAAATTATTGACCACAAAGGAAATCATAATAATCTGCAGAAATAATAGTTTAACCAAAAAAAAAAAGACTTAGCAGAGAACAACAGATTCATCATATAGGAGCAAAAGAAATTCAATATTTATAATCATTAATCATCATGTGACCCTGTTTAAGTTAATTCTGATAGACAGAACTCAAATAACATACACATGTAAATCAAAACTACAAGTTTTTAATTACCAAAAAAAAAATTACAAGTTTTTTTAATGAAACCTAAGAAATAAGAAAGATCAAGGCCAAAGCAGAAGCAGCAAAAGAAATGCTTAGAAGGAAGGCAGTAGTATGGTTCTAATCACATGATTAAATCATAAATTACACGATTCTATTTATTGAGCTATGTTTATTTCTATATGTTGGACATTATTAATGTTATTTTGGGATTTCTTGTTGCAGGTTTCTAGATCAATTGGTCTCATTTCCAAAATTAAAACCTAAATTAAAACCCTAAATCCCAAAATCAAAATCTAAATTTTAAAATAAACTAAAATCAGAGTTCATTATTGTGCTTGTAGTAGATAAATTAGAGAAAAAAATACCTCGGCAGCTGAGAGTTGAATGGCCTTGATTTTTTGGGGTGTTGTTTCGCAGCTTAGTGAATGTGACTTGTGGAGAATCTGAGATTAAAATAATGAGAGAAGTGAGAGTGAGAGAAAGAGATGAACTCAACAAACAAATAAATTAGGTTTGGTAGAACCAAATTAGCCGTGTGGTTTCTTGATGCCTTCATTTACAAGTCCCTGTATTCTCTGATCACTAATTGTTTTTCCTTTTCTTCACAACCAAGTGCGGCGCAACGAGTGAGATAGCAGAGAAGGCATCGGACAGATATGCAATGTGTGTGGAAGAGAGATTACAGAGAAAAAAGATTACCTGAAAGGGGCACAACCAGGTGCGGCAGCCGGGGTGCGACAGTGATACGGCAGTTAGTAGCCTGAAACTTGGCTACAGCGCAATGACTAAGAGAACAGAGAGAGAGAGGAGGGAGCGAAAGAGATGGAGGGTTGGGAAATAAGGGCACGCAGAACTGGAGGGAAGGATTTGGGAATTTTAGTCAAACGTATTAGCGACCAAGCGGTCGCTAAAGCCTCAAAAAGCAGTGGCTAATAGTGACTTTCGTCGCCCGAATTTCTGAACGCGAATGGCTAAAATTCTAGAAGTGAAACTTTTATCATGTTTAATTGTTGCTTATATATCAAATACTATATTCCCTTGTCCTCTATCTAAACATGTAAGGATGGACTGCAATAGTAGAAGAACCACCTTTTGTGTATAAGCTTCCCTGGAGAACTAGTCGAAGCACTAGCCCATGAGCTCTTAGGTAAGTTATTGGTTCACTCAATTAGCTACGATGATCATTAGCTTTTCTCATGCAATCAATTTGAGCAAAATCATGGTTGTTTGCATTGAGAAAGCTTGAACTTAGTTTGCTAAGAGGCATACTTTGATTATGTCTACAATATGTGCCATCAATGTTTGCCTATGATTTAATTAATTTTGTTTACCTCTTATTAAAAGAAAGAGCAATCACTTATGGTGTGTGGAGAGACAAATGTTTAGTATTTTAAAACTATTTTGAAATTATTATGATGATGATGATGATGATGATGATGTTGTTGTTGTTGTTGTTGTTGTTGTAAAAGAACCACCATTCGAGCATCAACTACTTTAGAGAACTAGCCGACACCCCTACTAACTAGCTTTTGGACAAGGTTGGAGAAGAATTGAATTTGGGTCATTTAGAATTATATTTCACTTACGTCTTTTACAAAATGATTAATTAAATTAATTTTCTTATATTTTGAAAATAAGGAAAGATAGTTATGATGTGTGGTATTTGTAAAAAAAAAAAAAAAAATTATAGAATAATGTAAAACTAAAAGGACAATAAAATAGAGGAAAAGAGAATAAACTCTTCTTAGCATGCCATGTCACCTCCTTAAATTGTTAAATTTTAAGAATTTTAGAATTGATTAACATTAGAATTTTTTGAGCCTTGCTACATTGTTATTATATATTATATTTCTAAAATATTGAAAAGCTGAAATTGGCATTTGAAATGCTATAGTATATAAGGTGCGTTTGGAATGACAAAAGTAAGATAAAATAAGATAATTTGTGGATTTGTAATATATATAGTGAGATAAAAAGTAAACAAATTTTAGAGATTTTCAGATATTTATAACAAACTAAACGGAGCCATAGCAACATTATATATTTATTCCTAATAAAAAATAGAAAGATAAATTACATTTTGTATTCTTACATTCTATATTATATCTCATTTTGGTTCTTATATATTCAATTGTAACAGATGACCCTAATACTTATGATGAAGTTTCAATTTGGTCATTTTGATAATAACTGTTAAAAAAACGAGTGAAAATGCCATGTGTTCATTATATATGGTTGACGCTATGTTTTGTCAACAAATTTGATAAAAGAATCAAAGTGAAATTTAACTACAAAGAGTAGAGTTGACGTTTATAATTGAAGGCTCTATTTAGACCTACAAGTTTTTTTTTTTTTTTTCAAAAATCTTCAGAAAAAATTTTAAAAGTTTCCAACTTTATTCAATCAAATTTCATCACGTGTTACGTTTACTAGAAATGAGCCAAAAAAAAATAGTAAATTGAAAAATGAATCGAATCGAACAAAGTAAACTAAAAATTGCAATTATCTAAATCTATAGTTTTGTTTTTATTTTTTTAAATTTTAAATTTTTGGTTTGGTTTCAATTTTAAATTTACATTAACTGTAATAACCTGAATTTTTTTCCTTAATTAAATTATTTAAGTGTGGTAGTGATATTTATTATAGTAAAAATCTAGAAAATTGAGCATTTGAAAATTTTTGGAATAATAAAAATTAGTTGAAAAATTTTCGGATTAAAAATTCACCCTATGTGGGAGTTTAATGTAGAATTTCTAAAATTTTTATCCAAACACTTCTTAGCCCAATTACTTATTTGGTTCAAACCAAGACCATTAACCCATGGGTTAACCCTTTTCTTTGACTCACCTCAACTCACTTCAACTCACTTTATCACTCAATGAATTGACTCATGAATAATTGCTCTAAATTATTTTCCGACAACTTCATTTCCATCTTCCATACACTCTCACCATCTTTCAAAATTATTTGACTAATTGGACAAAGAGAAGACCCACATTGATGACCTTAAAGCATCTTTTTCAAATTATTTAGCAAACAAGATTTAAAGCATTTTGTTTGAAAGCTAGCATGATTTAAAGCATTTGGTTAAATTGTCAAAAAGCTAGCATGATTGTTTAAATTTGTCAAAAAGTTAGCTTGATTCCCGGATCATGCCACCTCCATACATCTTCCCTAATGCTTTTCTTAAATGATATGGTTAGATAGTCAAAAAGTAAGCATGATTCTTGGATCATGCTACCAATTGTATAGGCATGATCTTACCTTAGTTGATTTTTTCTCCACCAATAATTTTCTCTACACTCCCTATAAATTGTGTGTCTTCAAAGAGAAGAAAATAAGAGAGAAATAATAATAAATTATTAATTAGTGAGGCTGAAGATTTGGTGTTGCTTGGAGGAAGAAGAAAGGCTTGGAATTTTCCAATTTGGGTGGTGTTCAAAGCTAACTCATTTTTCCTTCTCAGACTTGGTCATTAATATCTTCATTGAGGTAGGATGATGAATCTCCTAAAATATATTTGATGCATTTTTTGGTTTGAAGTATGAAACTTGATTGTGATAAAAGTAAATACCCGTATATTGGGGGTAGGGAAGCCAAAATTTTGACTGAAGTAACTCAGTATGCTGACAGCTCTCTATTTGTAACTTCTTATGTGCTTCTAACCCCTAAAACGGTGGAATTAGGATTTGGCTAAAACATAAAAGTTGTAGCCCTTTCAGTTTTCTTTTCAACCCAAAAAGAATCGCATCAATCCGATTTGTGAGTCAAAAGTTATGCCCAAAATACTGAGCACGTGTAAAACTGTATTTTCTGAACAAACTGAATTCAAAGCTGTTTTTGTACCTTTAGACCTTAGAATTTTAAAAAGTGTAAAACATGAAAGTTGTAGGTCTTGAAGTCTAGTTTCCACAGATATAAAGTTTATAGATATTGGAGTCTTGCTCTATTTTATATGAATTTTCTTTCAAGCTGCTATTCTGCTTAGCTTTAATTGATGCTTGTTTGGATTTGTTTAGAATATTTTGTTTAAAGATTTATTTAAATTTCCAATTTCCTTCTGTTAGTTATTGTCATGTTAATAATTTCTATTGATATGAAATTATTTTAAACTAAATATTATGTATTATTTGACACTCTAATATTGATGATAATTGACTTAGATAATCAGTTTCATCATGGATAGTTGGATGACTTATTCAAACTAAAATGCTAGTATTTGATAAAATGCCCAAAAGAAACAATGGACTTGTTCTTTTCTCATTTGGTCTTTCTTAAATGAATTTGATTTATTTTTGGCATTATTTTGTCAACCTAGCAAGTTATATAATTATATTTTTATGATTAAGTGAATTTAATGAAACTCATTTAATATCTTCCTAAACATTGGAATAATTCTGTGGACATTTGTGAATATCTTGAAGCCAAAAACCTATGATAAGGGTTTGGTTATAAATAAGATGATGATTGGAAATTTATTTAAATTATTTTTGAATAAAATAAAACTTATCAATTTTGCTAAAAAAATTAAATATAAGTCCAAGAGATATTTATTATCTTTATATTCCATAAAATAATAAAATAAAAGGTAAAAGAAGCAAAAATCGAGATTTGCAGCCAATGAGGTTCGAACTTACGACTTTAAATCGCAATTAAGGTCGCCCACCCACTAAACTACCAACCTCGGCCTAATTAATATACCATTAGAAATAATTTTATTCTTATCAAATTTGGTACGGTAAACTTGTCAAAACAATTAACTAAAATACTAATTTGTATTCTAAATTTTTTTTTACTTGCTAATTGTTAATTTACATATAGTGCCTACCTTTGTGATAATGATATTAATGACTATGTTAAATCTTTGATTTATTGAGAATTACTATTAAATTATGGATTTAGATAAAGTGGTTAAAAATATATTACATATGACTGAATAATCCCACTTTTGATTCATTGCCCGGGAACATTATCGGTTGTTATTCAAAATGTCTGATTTCCATACAAGGTACCCTGGGAATGTAAAAGGGTGAGAAGAAATTAAGGCACTCGGTGCTAAAGTTATTTTTGGCAATAGGGTGATGGGTGGGTAGAAATGGCCTTTTAGATGAAGATGGGAACATGCATTTTATTTGGGAGATGCTCCCTTCTGACCTGGCCAGTCAGGTAGCCGGTCGCGACGGCTAGGTTTTTGGTAGGTGACACCGTCGGTATGCATTGGATGCTAAGCCCGTAAAGTCACTGGTTCCCAAGGCTGGGGGTAGAGGAGGATAGGAGTATGATTATCTTAGGAGAATTTAGATTAAACTCCTTTACAAAATTTTATTGTGACTAGCAACCTCTCTTGTTATGTATGAATGACGTGTTGGAATTATTTAATTATATTTAATTCCTCTCGATTAATATTTTATAAATATATATATATATATATATATATATATATATATATGAAACCTGTATCGCTACGGGGTTTGATCCCGGGACCTTGAAGATCTAAATCTGAGATCCCTACCACTGCGACACAGACTTCATTGTGGTATACACATCAGTATTTAACTATTTTACATGTAAGTAAAATAGTAGTTACAGTGACGGTTTCATCGAACCGTTGTAAGTATAATTTACATTATTCAGTTGAGATCTATTGAATTAATTGTTGCATAAATAGTATGCCACCTAAACACATTCACTTAATACAGTGTAGTATTACAACCACTGCATATAGGCACCTAGGAGATTCTGATTACTGGGCTTTAGTAGCTCACCCCTTGTGGGAATATTTTTTTCAGGATATTAAGCACAGGGATACAGAAGATAAGCTGGAAAGAGATTAATTTTTCTTAAATATTCCATCAGAAGAGTTATCTATTTTTTCTTCTTTCCTGCACAGAGCTGGAGGACTTTATTTTTGGTCTGTAATAATTGTTGGATGATTGTAATTATTAAGCATAGACCTAATTTGCTTTTATTTGGTATGTAATGTTAATCGCGTGGTTGGGACACTTAGATGGCTCTGTAATATTTTTCTCTATCTTTATTTTGTGCCCTATAGTTGAAATCCCATCAAATGGTTCAGTCCAATGACTTATAAATATTGTTTGGGATAAACATGGGATTTTGACTATCTTAAATTTTTCTCACGGGTCAACCCCAATCTGGAGGAAAACTCTGGGGTGTGACAGCGTGTTATTATCATCTTATTTTTATGCCTAACAAATAAATTCCAAGTCACCCCTGGGCATTCGGTTATGAAAATCCGGGGCGTGACATTACGGTCAGCTTGGTTAATTGACCAAATTTTATTGTTAATATAAATTATATAATATATTTATTATATATTAATATTTTATATAATTTCTTAACAGATAAAAGAAAAATAATATTTATTTTTTATTGTTGTCAAATTATATTTGACTTTTAATTGTTTTTATATTCTTGAATGTATAATTAATTAATTAATTACAAGTCGATAATTATTTAAAAAAACCAGAAAAAGGGTAATCGGACCGATTTGAACTTCATAATAGTTTAGTGATTGATTCGATTTTTTTTTTATTCAAATTTGATTAACCGAACAGTAAGTACCTCTAACTTTTACATTAATTTTTAATTTTTTAACTTTTTAGCTAAAATGTGTAATTTAACTAAAATAAAATTTTCGAGGAAGCTTATGCAAAAATTATCATTATTCTTCTTTTTAACGGGTATCGAGTAAAAGGCTGTTTGAATGACCAAAAATGATAAAAAGTTGAAAAAAAAATGAGTTGTATCAGTCTTTTTTTTGGTATTTAGAAGACTAATCAAAATTTACCAAAATAATCCGTTGGACTGGTGAAAAATAAGCTGTTCCAACGATTTTGATTAGAAACCAATATGAAAAATTGACAAATGTTAAAAAAGTGGAAAAAAATTGGATAATTTCTTGCTTGTTTTGTAATTTTTTTTTGTAAAAGTTTGTAAAATTTTAATTTTAAAAATAAATATATAAAAAATAAAAATGATAAAAATAAGTAAATATTTATAATTTTTTTTGTAATTTTCGATACTTTTTTTGCCAATCAAGCATATCCTAAAACCCTTTGCAAGCGAACTGCGTTGAACCTTGGCGAGACTGTGAAGGACTTGTTTGGGTTTTGTTAATACTTTCGGCGTAAAGTAGCTTGCTGAGTCTTTAGGGCAAAGAATATATTTCATTGTCTATCTCGAAATTCTCAAATTTCATAACGCTTCCATTTGCAGACAGTGAATTTCAACTCAAACATGGAACTCCTGCGAGCAAACCTCTCTCGTGTTCGAATTCCGGAGCCCACCAATCGAATCTACAAAGAAGAATGTTGTATTTCCTTCGATACACCGGTAGTTTTTCTTCGCATCTCATCGGTTTGGTTGCTGAGCAAGTATGTGAAAATTGATGGACTGTATACGGTTGGCTGTGTTTGTCATCATGAAACGCAAAAATTCAGACTCCATG
Organism: Vitellaria paradoxa; assembly: GCA_019916065.1. NCBI lineage: Eukaryota > Viridiplantae > Streptophyta > Magnoliopsida > Ericales > Sapotaceae > Vitellaria > Vitellaria paradoxa. Next base: position 32,024,667 of record CM034239.1, on the reverse strand, counting down.
TCGCTATTATAAAAATTCTTCATGGCTTAGTTTATTATTAGCTAATTAGAGTTCGATATCTAGTGTTTTTTTCGTTACTTAGGGTTTCTGTTGGGATAAACCGACGTGATCTTTTTAATTTTTGCCAAGTAAAACGTTTTGAGAGAGAAATTTATTATATTATATTATATTTTCAATATTCATATGTGGAACGTTAGAAAATTGATCCATTACAAGCTGGGTGATCCCGTAAACAGCCTCTCTGGGGAAGGAGGCTGTTTATATTTGACCCACCCTGCAATGTGTACGGTTGCCCTTTTTTATTCATATGTTGCTGGATGTTATTTGATAATCACTTGTTTTAATGGTGTTAATGTGGTGTTTTCAGAAATCTGAAGGCGGACTGTTTGTGGATATGAATACATTCCTTGCCTTTGGGAAGGACTGTGTAGCTTGGAACTTTGAGAAGACTGGAAATCCAGTTTATTTGCATATAAAGCAGACAAAAAAGCCAGTTTCAGAAGATAGGCCATTGAAGAAACCAACCCTTTTGGCTATAGGTATCTTAGTCCACATTGTAGATTGTTGTAATTTGGTTAAATTTATGGTTCTAAACTTTCTATCTGTAATTATGCTTTGGAACTGCCTTGATGGCTGTACGTTGCTCACTACTTAAATTTCAAAGTTTACCGTATGGGCAGTGTTAATTTGCCGTCATTGGGACTTAATTCAAAGGTCCATGTGTTAGGTTATTGCTTTTGTAGGACTATGCTGACTACTAGAAGCACAGATAATAATTCGAAGGAGCTCTTATGAATTTATGGATATAACGGCATGCATCTATCAGTTGAAGAGAAGAAACTCTTCCTAAGTATAATATAATTAACTTTTATACTAATGCTGCAATTATAGTTATTGGACAAGTGGAGGTGTTCTTAGAACTTGTTTCCACTAGAGGGAAGAAAGCGTTTTGGGTGTTTACATCCAAAAGAAGAGGAAAGCGGAAGTAAAAGAAGATAGGGGGCTGTTGGTGGTTGGATATGTGGTGCTGGGACATGTTTAGCTCTCTCCTCTTGAGAAGCTTGTTCCATAACTCTATTGTTTTTGAGTTTCTTCATTATTATTTTATCAATGATATTGCTAAATTATTGACTAGTGTGTGCATGGATATGGTTGAAATATTGCAAAGGAGGTAGTTTTGGAAAACTGATTTTGTACTTTCTTGACTCAATAGAATCAATATATAGCAACTTAGAATTATGTGATTTTTTTGGAAGTGTAACATAATTGACTTTTCAGTCATTTGTATGCATTTGGTATTTGGGTGACATATTGCAACATGTTTCTTTCCTTGTTGCTTGTTTCAATATTTCACTTGATATGAGTGCATCTTGTGTCATGCAGGGCCTTAGTGAGTTAAAAATGTACATGTCCAGATATTTTACTAGGTAATAGTAATTTAGTTATGAGAAACATATATGATGTCTTGAGGGAAGTACATATAGTAACTTCATGCTAAAGTGCTGTAATTTGTGGTGTATAGCTGTATGGTTTGTTTGTTAATAATTGTTATTTACTTCATTATTTTTCCAATTAAAGTTATACTTTTTATTTGCAATGAACTAAAGAAGTTATGTTATATATAATTCTTACTTGATTATTAATGTAGGCATGAGTTGCCCAGCTTGCTACTTGATGATGTTTGATTTGCAGGAGTTGAAGGGGGATTTGATAGCAATGAACCTGAATATGAAGAAACTCACAACATAGTGATATTGCCAGATTATGTAACTCTTCCATTTCCTTCCATTGAGTTGCCAGAGAAGGTATCCTTACTCTCTCTCTCTCTCTCTCTTTTGGTTTTAATTTTTTGTTGTTTTTTTCTTTATTTTGATTTTAATTTAGAAGAAAGCTAGTTCCTCAAAGAACAATTTGGTTGTTATTTTTATTCAAATTGGCAGGTAAGGTTGGCAGTTGATGCTATTTTAATGGCTGAGGGGGCTGAGAGGAAAGAGCAAGTTGCATCTTGGACTGCTGATAAGAAACATATCAGTGCATATGCCATGGAGCTGGAACAGATTGGCAATGGTGTTATTGTTCCTCCCTCTGGCTGGAAATGTGCCAAGTGTGATAAGACTGAAAATCTATGGTTAAATTTGACCGATGGAATGATCCTTTGTGGAAGGAGAAATTGGGATGGAAGTGGTGGTAACAACCATGCTGTTGAACATTTTAATGAAACAGGTTACCCTCTTGCTGTAAAGCTTGGCACTATAACTGCTGATTTAGATGGAGCAGGTAATGCCACCTTCCTTCTCCAAAAGAAGAAATATGTTCTTGATAAAACTGTTCGTTGTAATGACTTTACATGCTGGTACTTGTGCATAACATTCACATGAAATTTATGTTACTTCTGTGTCAAATTTGCTGCTAGGAGGTTTAGTTTGAGACTCTTTGATAGGTTAGGTTATCTCTACGCATCATGTTTGTCACCCTTTTTATTGATGTTCAGGCTTTCTAAATTGGTAAGGTTTGCCTCTCTCTCATCTATACTATTATAATAAGGGAAGAGAGGGGTTGTTGGTGAAGCCAGCTACTTGTTGAAGCTTCTTAATTTTTCCTTTAATACTCTTTAACTACCAATAACCACCCAAAACATTAAAAAAGGTGTATAAGTTATTTTTGAAATTCTATAAATTTTTTTAAGGAATTTTACCTTTTTACTTTTTTATTTGCCTTTTATGCCCCTTAACTTTCCACTACTTATGTTTGTTCTCTTAAAATATACTTTATTTACTCACAATTTACTTAAATGCCACTATTTGTCATTTAATATAAATGTTTAATTTTTTTGAAAATTAATTGATTTTTTAGATACTTCTAGTATCATATAAGTGAAGGAGCATGAATCCCCTAATAAACATATTAGTTGTTGTAAGTTGTTTCTGCCCTTGATGCAAAGAGCTTTTCTTTTAAGAAAGGATGCTTTGTCATCGTTGGTTGTAAGTACTTGTTAATTGTTATTACCTGCTCTTTTGCTCCAATTTATTGGTTTGCTGCTGTCCTAATGGAGGTTAGGCACTAGGTGGTCATTTCAATGAGGAGATCTTGCCACAAAATTACAAAAATGAAAATAGAGAAGTAAAGTCATCTGGGAGTAAAATTGGGAAAGCCCATTAAGTGGTAGAATGAGTGAAAGTAAGTTTCAACTCAATTTAACAAAAGTCTTAGTGTCAAATTAGCTAGGGTCAACTACATGAATCTTGTTCCTCCATTATTTTTGTCATAAGTTATTCATAAGGTTATATAAAATTAGGTATTTTCTCACAATTTTAGTCTTTCCAATCTTAGGTCTACCTTTTATTTTTTCCCCTTTTTACTTAAATTGACTCATTCTTCCATACTGTTGCATCCCTAGGTGTCCGTTGGACATGATCAAACATTCTTTAGCAATGTTATCTCAACTTCTCTTATATTAGTGCCACGTCAACTTTGTTTCAAATATATTGATTCTTGATCCCATCTTTTGTTATATTACCACAGACCTTTCTTACTATCCTCATTTATGCTACAATCATCTTATGAAAACGTTACTTTTTAATGGTCTAATACTCTATACCATAAAACATAGTTGGTCTTATAACAATTCTATAAATATTTTCTTTTAACTTAATAGATATTCTCTGCTCACATAAAACACTTGATGCACTTTTCTATTTTAACCATTCAATTCGAAAACTATAATCCCTTCATTTGCATGAATAATTAATCTAAAATATCGAAAATGACAATTTTTTGGCACTTTGATACTCAATTTCACTATGTCCTCATTTCTAGTTTTAGTTTTAATGAATTTACCATGCATACACTTTGTTTTAGTTATATTTATTCTAAAATTGATTCTAGAGTGTGCTTTTATAGTTTTAACTTATGATTAACCTCAGACCTAGTTTCAACTATTAATACAATATCATTTGCAATCAAACATTTGGGAATATCATCTGGAATATGCTTAGTAAGCTCCTCCATAACCAAAGTGAAAAGATAAATGCTTAAAAAGAATCCTTTGTGTCGAATAATTTTAACTGGGAAATCATTTGTATCAACTCCAATAGTTATTATGCTAGTAACCAATCTGTCATACATTTGTTTGATAACTTTAATATATTTCATTGAAACTATTTTCTTTTTCAACATCCACTATAAAATTTTTCTTGGAACTCTATCATATGAACCGTCGAAGTGGATAAAAATAATGTGAAAGTTTTTCTTCTTTTTAGTATATTTATATATTAATATTCTTATTAGAAATATTGTTTCCGTAGTAGATCTACCAAGCATAAAACCAAATTGGTTCTTTGACACATCTTAGCCTGGCCTCAAATCACTTTCTCCCAAAGTTTCATAGTGTGACTCATGAGCTTAATGTCCTGATAGTTGTTATACTTTTAGATATCCTTTTTATTCTTAAAAATGGGTCGTAAGATACTTGTCCTTCATTTTATAGGCATTTAATCGGTATGCAAGATCCTTTTAAACAATTTAGTTAACCAAATTATCCCATTATCCAACAAGCACTCCTAAGTTTTAACTAGAATACCATTTGGGCTTATATTTTTTCCCATTTTCATCCTTTTCAAGAGCTTTATGACTTGAGCAAGGGGATAAGTAAACAAATGTTTTTCACAAAATGGCCAACATGCGTAGGTGATCAAACTTTATAGACAAGGTCATTGTGGATGACACTATCTTGGAAGACCCAGATTGCATTTGAGATGGAATAGTTGGCTTCTTCTCTATCCTGTTTATGTGGAGGAAGAGTGGAGGCTAGCCTAGGTTGGCTAGATTTTTCTTCCATTCTTAGCTTAGAAAGTGATCACTTGGAACACAATTTCTTGAAGTATGATGCGTTGCTATCGTTAAAATCCATGAATGTAAACAAAGCCCTCGGCCTTTATGGTATTACTATAGCCTTCTATCAAGCCTATTGGGACATCATCATAAGTGATGTGATGGAAGTTTTCGAAGAATTATTTGGAACGGGAGAGTTTGTCAAATGCCTTAATGCCTTTTTTATTGCTCTGATTCCACAAAAGAGTGGAGCTATTAGCATATGAGATTTCAAGCCCATAAGTTTGGTAAGGGGTTTGTATAAACTTATTGCAAAGGTCTTGGTTTTCCATATTAAACCGATTATGAATTCCATCATCTCAAAGACTTAGTGCGCCTTTGTTGAAGGAAGACAAATCCTTGATGTAGCTTTTGTTGCAAATGAAGTGGTGGACTCAAGGTCTTGAAACAGCAATCCTGGGATTATTTGTAAGCTCAACAAAGAAAAGGCTTTTGATTATGTTAGTTGGGGTTTCTTGATATACTTCTTGCAGAGGATGCGGTTTGGTGTCAAATGAAGGAGATGGATCTTTTAGTGCATCTCAACTGCGAGATTATCTATCTTATTAAATGGATCCCTGGTGGGCTTTTTATTCGAACGTGGCAAGAAGAAACCTTGGAGTGTCGCCTCTTTTTTGCTTATTTTGGTTGATTTGGAAGGAAAGAAATAGAAGAATTTTCGAGGGCAAGGAATTGCTACTCCATAAATTTAGAAAGCTAGTTCTTTGCACCATCTTATTAAGAGAGACAATTGCATGATTGTCTTACTTTTCCGATCACGTCAATTTTTTTTTTTAAATTGTTTATCAAATTTAATTACAATTTATTAGCATTCAACAAATATTCATTTAAGTTTTGAAAAGTTCCCCTGAAGTTGTGATAAAATTTACATACTAACTCCCTTGCGAAGACCGTTACTAGTATATACCTTGTGTTGGTGGCCCTGGTGTGCCAGGTGGTGGATCTAGAGGCGCCCCAGTGGTATTAGCAGTAGTGAAGAATTTGTAGTTGGTCTCAGTAATTATTAGAAAATTTTTATATATTGTTATATAAATTGAATCTTTCACTTATATTTCAATATAATTTAATTTTAAATTTATTAATTTAAAATTCTTAATTCGACATTGTGACTCTCTCACCCTTTCTTTTTATCATAGTTATGGAGGTTTTGAGCAGATTGATGAACATATAGTATGAGGGATACATTAAAAAATTTGAAGTTCCCAGCCGCAAAAAATTTCCATTTCCTACCTTCTATTTGCAGATGACTCTATGGTATTCTATAGGGCAGACCTTCTCGAACTAGGTCACTTGCACTGCTTGTTGCTTTGAAGCAGTGTTGGGTTTAAAAGTGAATCTCCACAAATCTGAGATGATCCTTGTTGAAGTCATTAATATAGGAGAGAGAACGACAATTATGGGTTGCAGCGAGCAGACTCTCCCATCAACCTATTTGGATCTTACTTTTGGTGCATCATACAAGGCAAAAAGGGGTGTGGATGACATCTTTGATAGAGTTCACAAGAGATTGGCAGGTTGGCAGAAACAATACTTTTCCAAGGGGGCTTGAGTCACCCCCATCAAAAGTGTCCTAGCTAGCCTACCAGCTTATTACATCTCTTTTTGTTATGCCAGTTTCAGCGGCTAGGAGATTGGAAAAGCTCGAGCTTTACTTTCTCTGGCGAAGTGGTTTGGATAGGCCTAATTGCCATCTCGTGGGATATAAATTGTTTGCCTAACTACAGAGAGTGCTGTGTCTGAATTCAGAGGTTAACAATCGTGAACAAAGCCTTATCGGGAAAGTGGTTGTTGCATTTTGTAAAGGAGAGAGAGGTATCTTTTGGAGAGAAGTAATAGCTCTTAATTATGGGTAGAAATGGGGTGACTGGACTATTGTTATTGGTGAAGGCTCACATGGTTGTGGCTTGTGGAAAAGGCATTTGTAGCAGGTGGGATACTTTCTGAAAGTACATCCACTTTAAAGTTGGTAATGGGGAAATGTTGAAATTCTGGTGCCACCCTTGGATGGTGTAGGACTCTAGGATCTCTTGCCTGGTGTATTTGAGCTCATGAGCCATAAGGAGGCTTCCTTGGCTGATCAACTCTTGTTCATTAGGGGCCAGAGGGTATGGAACTGTGAGACAAGAAGGAATCTTTTGGATTGAGAAGTGGACAGTTACAGTTGGCTGACTATGCTGTATGATACCCACTTTGGGAGGGGGAGGATGGAGTCTTACGGGCTTATCCTGTAAACTTATTATCGTGCTTTGCAGGGTAGTAGGAATGACGGTTTTCTATGGAGGGCTATATGGAGAAGTGGAGCTCCTTTGGCAATAGCTTTTTTCGTGAATCTTGTGGCCCACGACAAGATTCTCACAATAAACGGTCTTGTCAAAAGTGGTGGTCTAGTGATTATAAAATGGTGCTGCCAGTGCAAGTTAGAAGAGGAATCTATTGATCACATTCTTATCCACTGCATTTAGGCCAAGTAATTGTGGAACCTGATTCTTCAGTATTTTGCATCCATGGGTATCCCCAAAAGGAGTCGGTCAACTTTTGAAAGCCTAGTGGGGCACCAGGATTGTTAACTGCAGGAGAAAGGCTTGGAAGATAGCTCCTTCATTGCACTTGTTGATTTGGAAAGAAAGGAACATGAGGCTTTTTCAGGGAATAGAACTTCCACTGTGTAGTGTTAAAGGGTGTTAATAAATAAAATCTATAGATGGATCACAAAGGATATAAAATACTCTTGTCCTTTTTGGATGGCATGGAGACAGGACCTTTTTGTACACAGGAGAAATCTTCTTGGTGCCTTTGTTGAATATAATTTTACTTACTGATTGGAAATTAAAAAAAAATTATCAAAATAACTTCTCTACCTTTCTCTACCTTTCTTTAATGTCCTCTTCTTTTAGCAAAACTATTTGATTCTCATTTCTTATACATTTAACCTGATACAAGTCCTTATTTTTCTTATTTTTTTTTTTAATTCGAGCCAAGTTATAAATATCTTTTTCTCGATCTTTTGTCCCTAAATTGTTATATAGTTCATCAAAGGTCTTATATCTAACTTCTCCTGTTGCCCTTTTGGCTTTTTTTTTTTTTTTTTAAAGTGAATTTGTACGTTTTATATGCCCCTCCAATCTTACATTTTGTCGAATTCTTATAAAACTATGTCATAGCCTTAATCATCACTTGTATCTCCTTGTTCCACCATCAAGTCTCCTTTTGAAGATGATCTTTTTCTTTAGATATCATATCTATATAACCACTCATTTAGCTATTTCATTCCACATGATATTTACGTCATCGTTTAAATTCCATTTTCTTCCTTTAAGCACTTTATCCGTAAAAGCCTTTTGTTTTTTCTACTTCTAGATTCCACCACTTAGAGCTTGAAATTGTATTTCCTCTTTTCCTTCTCTTGCACTTCTTAATACACTCATCTACTACTACTAATATCTGCCGTGTAGTTAGACTCTCAGCCCGATAAAACTTTACAATCTTTGCATGAAGCATGGTTGACCCTCAAACAATGAAAAAAAAATCTATTTGACTACTATTATATCTACTTTTAATGGTTTTATCTTTTTAAAACAAGTATTTTCTATTAATAAGTCATACAACGTAGCAAACTCTAAAGTTGATTCATCTCCTTCATTTGTATATCCAATTCCATAACCCCATGCATCTTCTCTAAGCCTTTGGTGTTTCTCTTTACATGCACATTTAAATTTCCTTCCATGAAGATTTTTTTTTTCTTTGTTCGGTCTCTCTTGAACAAGTTCATCTAGATCTTCCTAAAAATGTTTTATTGCTTCATCTAGTCCTACCTAGGCATAAACAATAATACCATTAATCGACTTTTCCCATAGTACAAGTTTTATAGACATTATTTTATCTCCTATCATTTTGACACTTGCAACCTCATCTTTGAGATCCCTATCGATAATGATTCCTACCCCCATTTCTATTGTTATCTCCTTGAATACCAAAGTTTGAAGCCAATATTTTCAATTTCTCTAGTTTTTTCTTGTATACATTTAATCTCTTGTGGGTAAGTTTTGTTTACTCTTCTCCTAGCCAAAGTATCTACCAAAGTTTGTAATCTCATACTATCCCAAGCTTATCCATAGAAAATAAATTAGTATGTTGTACCATTCATCTTTTCACGTGAAGATTCATCCATTTCTAATTCAAATTGAGTGAGATTTATTAAATTTGTGGTGTTATACATTGCTAATCGAATAAGCTTGGTTTGGGGTGGTGCTGAATTAGCTAAGCAATCTATGCCCCCATGAGGCTTTCTCTCTTTACCATGCAAATTGGTTCTGAGATTTTTTTATTTTATTATTTAGTTATAGTATTTGTGTTAACTCAAATAATTGTGTGAGAAAATTTGTGGCAGTTCAGATGTTTTTTCTTACCCGGAGGATGAAAGTGTTCTGGATCCGCTTTTAGGACAACATCTGGCATTTTTTGGTATTGATTTTTCATCACTTCAAAAGGTTAGTTATACATTTGTATATTTGTTGCCTAAAATACTTTCTGACATTGCAATTGTGACATGCATGATAAATGTTTTTTTTTTTGGGGGGGGGGGGTAGCATTTTATTGTAACTGTCAACAAAGAGAGAATGAATGGAATGGCTTGACACCCTTGAGGTTATCATAACAGTCTAGAAGGGAAAGAATTAGGATGGTCAGGTGACATGACTCATCATGTAAAGACTTTGCTTGACATAAACTAGGAACCAAGACTTTCAACTAACAAGTGAAGGATGACCAACACAGCAATAAATGTCTATGGGGGAAACAACTGCTGAATAGGTTATAGGAGATTGCACGGATAGAGCATCAAAGTAGTGGATTCATTTTGTTTCATGCCCTTCACTAATCATCTCATTTGTCTTCATATTTTGAATAGAAATGGGAAAGTAAGTTACAGACCAATTTAGTTGTTTAATTAGTTTACTGATAGGAATGAGGTTAAATGAAAAGGACGATACATATAGAACGGACGATAATGACAGGGGGAAAAGGAGAAGCCATATGAATACCCCCATTGGATTGTTAGAACCATTGGCTGTAACAATAGGAGGATTAGTAGAATAGTACTGGATATTTGAAAATAGTTTAGATGTTCGTTAACATATGATCCAAAGCACTGGAATTAAGAATCTAGGGTATGGAAGGACAGGCGGAGAGATAAGTAATAGGGTTACCTCTATGGGAAAGGGAAACATTAGGATGAAATGCCTGATGAGTTGCTTGATAGTGGAGGCACTTGGTGTACTCGCCGAAAATAGTCACAATTGGGGATGAAATGATATCACTATCACCAAGAGTCACTTTAGATTTAGAATTGTCAATAGTGGTAGGCTGGTAGTATGTGCCACGTGGACACGTTTGCCATACATAAGTCTGTAACTTTAGCCTTCATTGAGTTCCATAGCAGACTCATGATTAGCATCATCTTGAATTCAAGTGTCATAGGAGGGCTCAGATGATGCTAGAGTAGAGCTGGTGAGATGTTTCAGTTTGCTGAGTCTAGTGAAGGCAAATTTGACTGCCTTGTACCGTTATAAATAACTCTTCCCATTCAATTTCTTGATATTTAAATGGAAATGCCAATTGGTGGAATCAATGACTTGGATTGGACACAGAGGCCATCATAGATGGAATAAAGTTGAAAAACTAAGCTTTCCTGGAGTGTGGTTGGGGCTTGTATTATGCTGGAAAGATCGTCACTGTAGTATACATATATATATATATATTGTTCCTTGATTACACTTCTTGAAGTACAAACTGTACAATTGTGCTAGCAGGACTGGCTTTACGTTAGACCGGCCGAATTCCATATTGGAATAACTGATTACTACCCAGATTTAAACCAAATACTCCAGTTGCATACTTCATTTCGTTCACATGACTGGAAGTCTTCTATTGTTTTTCTACCCCTTCCAATTACTTATTTATTACTCACCCTGCAACTGTTTTCCTTTCAAATAAATATTTACACTTATTTCCATGTTAGTGTTTTCTTGAATTTGATAAGCATTTTAACTGAATTTTCACATTTACTTGAAATTTTTATTTTCTTGTTTGATCAACAAAAAATGTCAGACTGAAATGACGACTGCTGAAAGGGAACTTGACCAAAACACCAATTTTGATTGGAACCGAATTCAAGAAAGTGGAGAGGAAATGGAACCACTTTTTGGACCTGGCTACACTGGACTAATCAATTTGGGGAACAGGTAACCTAATCTTTAATGAGCATTGCTTGGATTTTTTTATTTAATATTTATTACCTATTACTTTTTTTGGTTTTCCCAATTTATTCTGTTTTAGCTGCTACCTGGCTGCAACTATGCAAGTTGTGTTCTCTACACATTCCTTTTCTTCGCGGTAAGTACATAATTTCTCTCTGATGTAAATAAATTAATTATCAACTTTGTGCAAAGTTATACTAGTGTTAGTTGCCTGGACTTGACATTCTTATTTGGATTCTATTGGCTCTTTTAATATCTCATCAGATACTACATGAATCAAAGTTTGAAATTGGCTTTTGGAGCTGCTCCAGCCGATCCAACTGTAGAGCTGAATATGCAGTTGTAAGTGGCTGGTTCGACAGTCCAATTTTAATGCTTTTTGCAGAGCACTGCTCATCATTTTCTAATTTAAATCTTTATTCCCCCCCTTTTCTGTCACTTTATATTTTTATTTTGCCAAGCATCTGATTGGTTTATAATGAAGTGTGTACGTCAGTGTTTTGAAATAATATGATGTCATTTGGTTACACCTGATTCAGGAAATTGCTTACATGTTTCCTTTTGCATATTAGATCTAAACTAGCACATGGTTTGCTGTCGGGTAAATATTCAGTTCCTCCACCAGAGGTATGTATATTTTTGAAATGAGGTATCTTCATGCTGCTGGTTTGTTTTGTATGCACTTACATTTATTTATTTATTTGCATCTAGAAAGATGATACAGCAGATGCTGCAGGCTCAACACCAAGCACGGTAAGTTTTCAGGTGGACCTTTTCTATCATTCATAGTCGTGTTGATTGCCATTGGCTCATTTTAGTTACTCCATTTGGTTTCACTATGACCATTTTGATTGAAATTTAGTAGATGTTTGAATTTATGCTCACTTTGCTTTTATTGATTGAGTTTGAACCGTTGCTTCTGTGAGGCTTCTTAACTATGATTTATTTATTTTTTAAATTTTCTTTTAAATCTTTTATATCATGTCCAGACTTTATCTCCTTATTAATATACAAGCTGTTGCTCATCTCTTTTGTAATTTTTTGGTTGTAATTGCTTTAATTTTCAATTACTTGAACGCTGGAGTGGTTCTCATTTTCTGTGGCAATTTTTGGTGATTGTCTTTTTAACATTTTTTTGGTTCTTCTATCTATATCTTTTGACTTCTCAATTTCTTTTGTTGTTCTGTTGCCTTTCAGAAGCAGGAAGGCATACCTCCTCGTATGTTCAAGGCAGTCATTGCTGCTAGTCATCCTGAATTTTCTACTATGAGACAACAGGTATGTTCAAATATTGTTAAGCCTGCTGCATACAATGCTAAATTTTATTAGTATATTTCTTTTCTCATATGAGGAGCTGCCAATTCAGTTCCTTACAACATATGCATACACCATTTCGTCTTTTAGCATAGAAGACCATTTAAGATCCAATTTAGTGATACGTGCTGCAATTTACTTATTGAAAAAACTTCCAATTTAATGATTCAATATGGAACGGTGTTATTAACCTGAAGGCACTTTATATGGTGGGATTCAATTTTACAACTATTAATATGTGTCATGTAAAGAAATCTTCCTTGGACGATTAAGTGGTTCTAGGGGTGGATTTGAGTTGAGTTGAGTTCTAGCTTTTTTGAGCTTGGCTCGAGTTATTTACACTACGCTTGAGATTGAGCTTGAGTTCGGCTTGAGCTCGACTTGAGCTTTTTTATGTAGACTCGAGCTTGGCTCGGCTTGATAGAGGAGAACTTAGGCTCGAGATCGGTTCGTGAATAGCTTGATTATGCTAATGTCGTGTTTGGAGTGGTAAAAAACATGAAAAAAACAAGAAAAAATGTGGGTTAGGATAACTTTTGGTATTTGGCATTTCTAATCCAAACCATGTTTTTGGGAGATGAATAGTGTAACTTTTAGACTTTTGCAGTAAAAAGTTGGAGAGAGGAACCGTGGGAACGGTTTTTTAGGTTTGTTCCCACGGATTTATGTCAAAATTTTTTTGAAAGTTGTTGAACTTTTGAACTTTTGCGGGAAAAAGTTGGAGAGAGAAACTGTAAAAACGGTTTTTTAAATCCGTTCCCACAGATTGATGTCAAATTTTTTTTGAAAATTGTTGAACTTTTTGTTTTGACTTTTGCGTGAAAAAGTTGGAGAGAGAAACCATGGGAATGGTTTTTTCGGTCCGTTCCCAATGATTTATGTCAGATTCGTTTAAATTTGTTGAAAAGTTATTAGGTTTTGTGAAAAAGTTATTAGGGTTTGTAAAAAAAAAAGTATTGGGGTTTGTAAAAATTTGTTGGGATATATAGATATATTATAGAAATTTATAGAGATTTCATGAAGTACGTGGTGGCTAAAATGTGTTCAAGAGAGTTTTAGAGATTTTCAGTGATTTTTCTTGGCTTTTAGCAAACCAAACATTGCCTAAAGTGACGTCGTTTTGTTCTAAAATATAACAAATAAAATATTATAAAAAATATAAAAATTAAATATATATATATATATATTATTTTATCGAACTTGCGAACTTTTGAGTCAGCTTTTCTAGGCTCGAACTTAAGCTCAATTTTAAACGGCCCACAAATTGAGCTCAATTCGAGCTCGTTTTGGTCGCAAACCGAGCTTTTTTTGAGCCAAGCTCGAGCAGCTTAAGAAAGGCTTGGCTCGTAGCCAGCACTAGGTGGTTCTGATTCATCTAGTTCATGGGTTCCATTAGATTGCTGGAATTATTTGCAAAGCTTGCTTCTTTTTTTATTTTTATTTTTTAATTTTTATAGTCTGAAATGATAGTATGAAGTTGAGCATTAATTATATGATCTCCTGTACTCGTGAGGTTGTATCACTGGTTAATGAGTGCGTGAAGTATCTCAGTACGGTGCTCAAGAGTTGCATATGTAACATAATATATGAGCAACTGTTTTGGTGGCCCCCCCCTTCTTTATTTTTTATTAAATGCTGTGGGCACTTGTTGGGTCACTAGTTTCACCTTTAGGTGTATAACTAGTTGGGTGACTGTTGGCATCTCTTCCCTCAGACTTTAATCCCAAGGTGCAGAGTAGTTTAGCAATCATTGGGCACCTGGTTGGCACTTGAGTTGCCTTTCATGGCATCCAGTTTTCTCCACTTCAATTGTAGGTGGTGGTGGTGTTATTGTTGCCACTTCTGTTATTTTTATTACTCATGCACATGGTTTATGCTAATTTATGTCTAGGATGCATTGGAATTCTTTCTACATTTTATTGACCAAGTTGAACGAGTCAACGCTGGGAAGCCAGAATTAGATCCTTCAAGGACCTTTAAGTTTGGTATTGAAGAGCGACTGGCATGCCCCTCTGGAAAAGTTGCTTACAATAGAAGACATGACTATATTCTTTCTCTAAGTATACCGCTTCATAAAGCTATAAACAAAGGTAAGCTTCCCTACTTTCCATTTATCCGTAATTTTTTCCCCTTGATTTCTGATGATTTCATGGACTTTAAATCCAGAGGAGCTAGAGAATTTTCACAAAATGAAGGCATTAAGAGATACGGAAGGCAAGGAAGTGTGAGTATGAATGGGCTTTTTTTCGTCCTTTTATCAAAAATTCAGATCAATCTTATTAAATTTAATTCCAGCAGCTCTACCAATCAAATTGTACGCCCAAGGGTGCGCTTGGATGACTGCCTAAAGGGCTTTATTGCTGGAGAGGAGGTGCATGATTTTTACAGCACTGAATTGAAAACTAAAGTAACAGCAATTAAGTATGTTTTCTGATCATCATACATCATCCCCCTCCCCTTCGCCACATCATCTTGTCAATATATGCTCATAAGTTGGTTTGCCTTGTATTTTGTTTATGGTCCTAATGATTTGGAGGAATCTATCCAGAACTGAGTAGCCTGCATTTGCAGACTACTACTGCCTTTTAGATTTGAAAAGTGATGGAATTAGTCGTCATGTGCTATCCTACTGGCGATGATTAAATGCCATAAAAATGTTGACACTACTAGATGTTTTTAAGTATTGCTTCCTTTCTCATTTTTATTGCTGTTATTTTATCAATTCCCTGCAGAACTGCTGGCCTGACTTCATTTCCCGATTATCTGGTCTTGCACATGCGAAAATTTGTGATGGAGGAAGGCTGGGTGCCAAAAAAACTTGGTATGTATACATATTATATTTTTCCTGGGTTCATCTTAATTCCCAAGAAAGTTAAAACAGTGGAAGTGGTGCCACTATTGGTTAACTCTGTTTTTCTCTCTGCCTTTTTTTTAGATGTATATATAGATGTTCCTGATATCATAGATATCAGTTACATGCGCAGTAAGGGTTTTCAACCTGGCGAGGAGTTGTTACCTGAAGCTGGTATGTGATTCTGTTTAGCGTTGCTATATTCCTGACTGAATTTTCACATAACAGGATGACTTGTGAAAGAAAAAGGAAAAAAGGAACTGGTGCTTATGCAACTAAACTCAAGAAACTGGTTGGGGTTGGCAAATTGTTGCTTATATACTCCCAAGTACATGTTTCTTTAAATGTTATTGGTGTATTCCTACAACTCGTGAATTTACATCTATTTTTTCTACTGACGAGCCTTTTGGTACAATTTCTAACTGCAATTAGGAAAGTTGGTGGTGGCAATTGTGAGGGGATCGCTCACCTATTTTAGCTGTAGGAGAATGGAACCCAAAAATTGAAAATTCCTAGAATTTTTGTCTCATTAGGAATTTTGTGTGTTTAGGATTCGCTTTCACTTTTGTTACCCTATTTGAACAATGCTTATTATACACGTGCGTGCGTGCACATGCATGCTCATTTTGGTTTGATCTATTGTTACGTTTTTAGGCTAATATTGACACGAATTAGCTAATATAATTTGCATTCCTCTTAATTCTTCCCTTGCTTCGTCAGGCTGCATTTGGCTCCAAGTGCTGAAAGTCTACTTCTAAATGTTTCTGCAACTAAAATGTATTTTCATCTCTCTTTTGTAGACACCCAAGAGAACTCGAATATACTTGTGATTAGGATACTCAAAATGTTTTGTAGAATATTCTAATTTTCTTGTTTTGATGGTTTCCTAATTGTAGTCAAACTGTAAATATAATGTGAGAGGGATGGATATTTTAACCTCTTTGAATTCTTCTATTTTCTTCCTCAACTTGGTATTAGAGTGAGATCCAAGAAAAAAAAATCCAAAAACCCTAAAAAACAACTATTGCAGTCATTTTCATGTTGCTAGCGACTCCGACCATCGGTTTTGATTGCCGCCGCCACCGCCACCGCCCAAAGAGTCGCTGGATCGATCACCTTTAGGGACTGGATACCCTCAAGCGCTAGCGACAATCCCTGTTGCTAATCTTATACACCTTTGTTTGTAATGTGCGTTGGCATGTTGCTAGAGTCTTCCCTCTGGCTACTTTTGGTGGTCATCGCCTGATGTAAGGGATCCTTCTACCATTGTTAGTTTGATGATTACTTGATTGTGGGTTAGTGCATGCTTGATCGTTACTCTGTAAGGCTCATCGCTAAATCTGGTGACTATGTCCAGAAGCCAGTCTTTGATCTAATGATTCATTGTCACTCTGTGAGACTTGTTACTTGAAGTCTTTGATCTATATTGATTGGGCTTTTTAGTCCTTGCTTGCTCCGAAGATCAACTTTTGGTATCTTCAGTGATTTGTGGTATTGATTAGTTTGTTATGGCTATTGGTCCTTTGGCTGTTAAGACCACCTCTGATGAGGTTGTTTGTTTCTCTTCACCAGTGCCTATTGTTCCGCTTGACAGTCTTCCTAAATCAATTTATAGTGAAAAGTTGAATGGGTGTAATTATTTGACTTGGTTTCATGTTGTTCGTGTATTTCTCATTAGTCACTTGATGGAGCATTTTATTATGGATTCTTCTTCGGATTCTAAGTTTACTACCCATCGACAATGGCATTCTGCGGACTTCGTTGTTACAAGCTCATTATGGCATTGTTTGGAGCCCTCGGTTTTGCGCACAATTTTCTTATCTGATACTTAGAAGGCAATTTGGGACTCCTTAGCTGACTCCTTCTCTGACTCCTTCTCTCAATAGAGCAATGTTTCTGGGACATTTGAAGCATATGAGCAGTTCTTCTCCTTCCGATGGAATGTTGTCCGCTTTATGAGTATTATAGTATCTCCTTGGTGATCGTTTCTAATAGTTTCGGCCTTTTTTGGTGACTAAGGTTGAGATGATAAAGCAAGGGGAGGAACTTATGACTGTTTTGCTACTTGCTGGCCTCGATGCTGATTTTCGTGGCTATCGTGACTAGCTTCTAGCTGGTGAGACATTCCTTACGTGGCTAATGTATACTTCTGATTGTAACATTCTTCTTTAGGCAACCACCCTTCGACAATGCCTCCTCCTGGTAGTTTTGATCATGCTGCTGTGGTTGGTGATTCTTGTCATGACTCGAACTTTGTGACCCGAAGCGTAGACTAAAATACATTCGATTACATAGTAACTCATAACCTTGTACCTAGTTAGAGCCATATAATCCACTAGAGCAAAATTGAAATAACCCAAAAGAATAGATACACAAAGGCTTGGTCATGGGCCGGAAAATATTGCTCTAGAAGAATGGTAATATATTGGGCTCATTCGGTCCATACAACTTAATCGAAGCAACTTAAAGTAATATTTACAATGAATCTCACCCTAGTGGTTAAAAAAAAAACGAATACAATAAGTCTTCAAAAGAATGTATGTATGCCAATAGAAACATCAAAGCTCTACTCTCCTTGATTGGAGGTCCCGATTCGCAAATTGAATTTGTAGGAAAATCTTTAGGGAGTGAGCACGAATCCATTGGTGCGCACTACGACGTGACAAATCATATAGTATGCCCTAGCATACTACTAAGTGAGCACATAATCATAATCTCAACAAAAAAAATCCATAATAATGAGAGTCAATTTCCTCATCTCATTATATCCAAAAGAATTGACATTATTAAACATCTCATAACCATATCATTAATATCAAAAATCAAATCAGCAAACATAGGTTAAATACTTTGCCAGGTGAACCTGTGGCCATGGAGTCCCAATCCAAACACCACGTTAGTGTGTGCTTATATGACTTAGGCCATAGAGCGAAATATGGAATTTCGTATCTGCTATCTTGCCTAAGGCTCAGGAGTGAAATACACCCTAATCAGAGTTTGCCTCACTTTTGTAGGCTATTAACTTATTAGCTGAAGATAAACCTTATGTATTCTTCTAGGATAATGTTCTGCTGTTCTGCTATAGCTGCTGTTAATGCTACAGCAGTCGGTCATTATTCTTCTTATTTAATTCTGGTAGCATAGAGGAGGTTATGGGGCTTTCAACTTAGATATTTAATATTGATTTAATTACTAAGACTGTTCAGCTATTTAGACCTTTAAGCTACAGGTACTCTTGTATAAATAGGGATGTAATTATTCATTGTATATAGCTTTTTAACCAATTCTGCTACATGGTATTAGAGCATTTCGATTCTTTTTCCTAGACTAAGGCTTGCCCTCCTTAGTTATACCTGTGTTTGGGCTAAGGGCTGTCCTCCCTAGCCACGTCAATTCCTTTGCTAAGGTTGTCCTCCTTAGTTCTTGTTCCATCAGCTGATTGTCTAGATGAGTTCAGAGAAAAATTTTGAAACTCCTTCATCTAATCAGTCCCAAGTCTCAATGATCTCTCAAGCTCTCGGAGAGGCCACAGCCTTACAGATCACCAACCATAAACTGAATGGAAGGAATTTCATTCAATGGTCTAGATCTGTCCTGTTAGTCATTCGCGGTAGAGGGAAGATGGGCTATCTTAATGGAGATATTAAGCAGCCCAAAGCTGAGGACCCAGCCTATGAAAATTGGGAAATCAATAACTCAATTATCATGGCCTGGTTAATTAATTCCATGGAGCCTCAAGTCAGCAGAACCTACCTCTTCTTGGACACAGCACAAGCAATCTGGAGTGCTGTGAATACCAACTACTCAGATCTGACAAATGCCTCTCAAGTGTTCGAAATAAAGAATCGTTTGAAGGAGATAAAGCAAGGAAGTTTGGAGGTGACTGCATACTACAATGAGCTGCAGATTCTTTGGCAAGAACTCGACTTACATTATGAAGCCGACTGGGAAGGATTAGAAGATAAAGTGAAGTTCAAAAGACATCTAGAGAAGGAGAGGTTATATGAATTCTTGGCTGGATTAAACAGAGAGTTGGATGAGGTTAGAGGAAGGATTCTTGGCCACAAGCCTCTACCTTCCTTGGATGAAGCATTTGCAGAAGTTAGAAGAGAGGCTAGTAGAAGGAGAGTCATGCTTGGAGTTGGTGGGAGTAAGGAAGCTGCAGTAGGCAGTGACAGACCCATTGACACCACTGCCCTATTAGTGAAAAATGTTCGTGACCAAAGAAGCTATCAAAAAGGGGAAAAGTGAAGCAGGCCCTGGTGCAGTCATTGCAGCAAACCAGGACACACCAGAGAGGTCTGCTGGGACCTCCACGGGAAGCCTGCTAACTGGAAACCTCGGGGCCAAAATAAAGGCAAGAGCTTCCAGGTTCAAGTAGAGGAGAAAACTGCTCCAGAACAGCAAAGTTTTTTACTGCATCCAGCAAAAACTGCCCCAGAACAGCAAGGTTTTGTCCTTACTAAACCACAACTGGAGCAGCTGCAGAAGCTGTTGAGCCAAACTGCATCCAGCAACTCAAACATCTCTGCACTGACTTCCAGCACTGCACTGCATACCAAGAGTGCTGATTCTTGGATGCTGGATTCAGGTGCTTCTGACCACATGACAGGTAACATGGCCTTGTTCTATGCATACAGCCCTTGCTCAGAAAAAACTAGAGTAAAAGTAGCTGATGGCTCTTACTCTAGGGTGGTTGGTAAAGGATCTGTCCATCTCTCAAACAAAATCTCTCTCTACTCTGTTCTTTATGTTCCAAATCTTACTTGTAATCTGATTTCCATCAGAAAACTCACTGATGAGCTAAAATGTTTTGCTAAATTCAGTCCTACTAGCTGTGAATTTCAGGGACTGAATTCAAGGATGATGATTGGCAATGTTAAGGTGAAAGATGGGCTCTACTATCTCGAGACTGACAAAGAACCAGCAAAATTTAGTGCATTGGCAGAAAATGTATCTTCCTCTAGTTTCAATCATGATGAAATTATGTTATGGCACTATAGGTTAGGCCATCCAAATTTCTCCTATTTGAAGAGACTGTTTCCAGATTTATTTCTTAATAAAAATCCTAGTTTCTTTCATTGTGAATTTTGCTTGCTTGCTAAACATCATCGTGCATCCTTTCCCA
Source organism: Vitellaria paradoxa (assembly GCA_019916065.1). Lineage (NCBI taxonomy): Eukaryota > Viridiplantae > Streptophyta > Magnoliopsida > Ericales > Sapotaceae > Vitellaria > Vitellaria paradoxa. The sequence goes on along the minus strand of CM034239.1, from coordinate 32,004,230 downwards.
TCAAACCTTACCAAAAATCCCAACCTTTTTCTTTAATACACAGTGACATTTGGGGACCCTCTCGGGTAACAAATATATCTGGTACTAGGTGGTTTATAACCTTTATTGATGACCATACAAGGGTGTGTTGGGTATACCTATTGAAGGAAAAATCTGAAGCTACAAAAGCTTTCCAATCTTTCCATTCTATGATTTTAACTCAATTCCATGTTCCCATTAAAACTCTAAGAACTGATAATGGGAAAGAGTACTTCAATTCTCCTCTCAATGAATACCTCTCAAAAAATGGGACACTACACCAAAGCTCTTGTACAAATACACCACAACAAAATAGGGTAGCTGAGAGAAAAAATCGACATCTTGTTGAGGTTGCTAGAGCTTTAATGTTCACTAAGAATGTCCCAAAATATCTGTGGGGTGAGGCTATCCTAACAACCTCCTATTTGATGAACCGAATGCCCTCAAAACCCTTAAACTTCTCTGTCCCTTTAACCAACCTCCTCCTTCTCTACCCAACATTTAGAACCATGACCTCTCTACTCTTTAAAATTTTTGGGTGCACTGTGTTTGTCCACAATCATTCTCCAAATTTGTCCAAACTTGATCCCAAGGCCATTAAGTGTATTTTCATTGGGTACTCTCCAACCCAACGTGGCTACAAATGCTACTCTCCTAACCTCCGTCGAGTGTTTGTGTCTATGGATGTCTCTTTTATTGAGTCTCAATCTTTTTTTCCCAATCCTTCTCTTCCAACAGAGAGCTTGAGTGAAGAAAAATCTTGGGATCAGCCAGGGGATACAAATCAGTCCACAGACCATAACACACTACTTGCAGTACTGCCCTACCAATCCTCTTCTCTACCTATAGAACCTAACACTATCTCATATGTTGATACTAGGAGAGGTACTCCTCTGCCAAGGGAAGGAATTGACATCACTGACTCTCAGCCTGAGGGTCAATTGCTGGTCTATACAAGGAGAACACAGCAACAGCAACAATGCCAATCTGACTTGAATTCCAATTCCCAGAACAGAGCAGAAAATTCTGATCCCCAGAACCAGAACCTGCAAGGCAGAACAGAAATTTCTGATCTCCAGAATCAGAATCTGCAAGACAGAGCAGCAGATTCTGATTTCCACCAGAACCTGATTACTCAGAACCTGCAGCCTACAGCAGATTCAGATCAGTATTTAATTGACCAGAATCCACAGGCTGCTACAGAACCAAATCTGGATCTACATTGGCCTATTGCTTTAAGGAAAGGCACCAAGTCTTGCACACAGCACCCAATCTCCAAGTTTGTGTCCTATGCAAGGCTATCCCCTAAGTTTTATGCTTTTACAGCTGCCCTCTCACAAACTTCCATTCCTAAAAATATAGAAGAAGCACTAGCAGATCCTCACTGGAAAGCTGCTGTGCAAGAAGAGATTGATGCACTTAGAAGGAACAAAACTTGGGAAATGGTGAAGCTACCTGCAGGGAAAAGGACAGTTGGCTGCAAATGGGTATTTACTATAAAATACAATGCTAATGGCAGCATTAACAGGTACAAAGGCAGGCTGGTTGCTAAAGGATTTACACAAACATATGGAATTGATTATCAAGAGACCTTTGCACCGGTGGCAAAACTAAATACAATAAGGGTCTTACTATCTTTGGCAGCCAATCTTGGGTGGTCTTTACAACAACTAGATGTGAAGAATGCCTTTCTGAATGGAGATCTACATGAAGAGGTTTATATGGATGCACCTCCTGGATTTGAAGAAGGGAATAACAAGGTCTGCAAACTAAAAAAATCTCTCTATGGTCTGAAGCAGTCACCTAGGGAATGGTTTGACAAGTTTACTCAAGCTGTGAAAGGAAAGAAGTTCAGTCCAGCCCAAACTGATCACACCTTGTTCTACAAACACTCTCCGGAGGGTAAGGTGACTATTCTAATTGTGTATGTAGATGATATTATTGTCACTGGAGATGATATTGAGGAATTAGCATCCTTAAAGAGGTACTTGGCTAAGAAATTTGACTTGAAGGACTTGGGCACTTTAAGGTACTTCCTTGGTATGGAAGTGGCTCGCAGCAGCTCAGGAATTACAATAAATCAGAGGAATTATGTGCTTGACTTACTGCAAGAAGTGGGGATGTTGGGTTGCAAGCCCTCCGAGACCCCTATGGATCCCAATAAAAAGTTGGGATTGGAAGGAGGTGAAGAAGTCAACAAAGAAGGATATCAAAAATTAGTAGGGAAGCTAATCTACTTATCCCACACTCGACCTGACATTGCTTTCTCTGTAAGTGTGGTGAGTCAGTTCATGCACTCTCCAAAGAAACAACATCTTGAGGCTGTAATTAGAATACTCAGGTACCTCAAAAATACACCAGGAAAGGGGTTGTTCTTCAAAAGAGGAGATCACCGAATGGTGGAGATCTACACTGATGCAGATTGGGCAGGTTCTGCTGTAGATAGGAGATCTACCTCAGGTTATTGTACCTATGTATGGGGCAATTTAGTAACTTGGAGAAGTAAAAAACAGCCTGTGGTTGCAAGGAGTAGTGCTGAAGCTTAGTTTAGAGCATTAGCTCATGGAATTTGTGAAGGAATCTGGCTTAAGCGATTATTAAAAGAACTAAGGATGCCTAACTACAGTCCTATGAAGATATACTGTGACAATCAAGCAGCAGTAAGTATAGCACAGAATCCAGTTCATCATGATCGCACTAAGCACGTTGAGGTTGACCGACACTTCATCAAGGAGAAGATAGAAGATGGAAGTGTGAGTTTGAATTACATTCCTACTAAAGAACAAACAGCTAATGTTTTAACCAAGAGCCTTCACAGACCAGGCTTCGAAAATTTGGTAGGCAAGCTTGGAATGATCAATATCTACTCCCAGCTTGAGGGGGGGTGAAGATAAACCTTATGTATTCTTCTAGGATAATGTTCTGCTGTTCTGCTGTAGCTGCTGTTAATGCTACAGCAGTCGGTCATTATTCTTCTTATTTAATTCTGGTAGCATAGAGGAAGTGATGGGGCTTTCAACTTAGATATTTAGTATTGATTTAATTAATAAGACTGTTCAGCTATTTAGACCTTTAAGCTACAGGTACTCTTGTATAAATAGGGCTGTAATTATTCATTGTATATAGCTTTTTTACCAATTCTGCTACATTAGCACGGGCGGACCTACTGAGGGACGAGAGGGGGCAAATGCCCCCACTAACTACTAAAACTTTCATAAATATTGTATTAATTTTTTATTATTTTTAATACATAATATATAAAATGCCCCCCTAAATTTAAAATTGCGCCTTTAAATTTAGTTTTAATTTATTTTGTATTGTCAAATCGATTAAAAAAAAATTTAATACTTTCTACTACTTTTTCCTTCTTTTTGTAACTTTTCTACCCTCTCAATCAAACTAAGAGAATCTTCATCTTTCATTTATTATTATTATATATATATATATATTTAAACCAAATCCGCAATCTCTTCATCTTTCATTACTCTCTCTCTCATTAAACCAAATCTATAGCCTTTTCATCTTTCGTTTCTTTTATTTCTACACCCCCTTTCTTTCAACCCCTCTTTCTCTCATTCACGTTCTCTCAACCTACCCAATCACTATTTTTCGTCTCTCTTTCTCAAGTTTCAACCAATTCATTCGATATTCATCTTTTTTATTTATTTATTTTCTACACCCTCTATCTCTATTTATCAAATGCTTATTCTCTCCCAATTAAGACACCATTTTAACATATGTTAAAACTCCATTTTCAACTTGCAACAAAATTATCTCAAGAATCAAGATTCAATTTCATCTCTTCCAAAAACAAATAAGGTATTTTTTTCTTGTTGGTTATTTATAAAATTTATAATGTTTATTTTTGTTTAATTTTGCCCCAACTCAACAAAATTTCTGGGTCCATCCCTACCTATTAGAATGTAAGTTAGCAACCCTTGCGTAGGTCTTAGGATTTTCAATCCTTAGCTATATGTATACTCTCTATTTATAGTATCTGTACACCAAAAACTCAAAATCAATAATTAATATATGTATATATATATATATCTCAATATCAATACTATGATTTGTTATAGCACAACATTTTCATAGTCCGAGCTTGTCAACCAATGGTAGCATTATATTCCATTCAATCCAATATTCATCCTTAACATATGCTTTACGAAAAACATATCTCAATTTCAATTCATATATTTGTTCAATTCATGAAAAAAAAACACATACATAGTCCTACTCGTGATGTTATTTCATATAATATCAATCTATCACAGCATATGTGCATAATAACGGATAAAAGGAGAAAATGCCAAACCCAGGTTTTGGCGTGCGCACGACTAAGAGAGTTCGTGTGCACACGAATCAGCATAGAATTTTGTTGTGTGCACGGGAGCGGACTCCTCATGCTCACGCAAAAACCAGGCAACATGGGAGCTACCCTCTCATGCCTATAACCTATGGTACTCGGACTCGGGTGCAGATGTCGGACTTGGGTATGTATTCAGTTGTTAGATTTGCCTATTATATATATATATATATATATATTTTAGGATACAGAGTGGATACGAGTCTGGGGATACAACACGAAAAGTGTTACATCTTCAAGTGAAGTTTACAATAATATGTAAAAGTATAAGAGTAACAATAAGGCTTATCTAGAAAACACAACTAAGATTATTGTGTACCTAAGTCAAGATATAGATAAATATTATTTTCTCGTTGACGTAAATAAAAAATTAAATTTTACATAATAAATGAAAGACCAAAAGTAAATAAATTATTTTGATTCTTTTGTTATTAGATAGATTATTTTTATTTTTTAAAAATAATTATTCCTTCATTATCATAATTTTTAGATCATTTTTAGAGCTTGTATGTATCATATATGAACCATAAATCGTAAAAGCATATGGCTACAAGAAATTCGGATGAATTTTTTTAATTAAAATTATTAAAATAGTTATGATAATTTATTAGGTTACTTTGGTTTAGTCTAATGACTCTCTCTCTATATTTAATACACAAACAGAAGAGCAAAGTCTCATAGGGTAACTCTCTATATATTTAATGCACAAATGGAAAAGCAAATGTCATGTAATAAATTTTCTTGCTTGGGATATGTGACTTGTATGTAATACATATACATAGAAGACAAAAGGTTGAAGCCAACTTAAATGTTTGTGTAATCAATAGCTCATCTTTCCCATTTGAGACTAAAGTCTCTGTCTCTCATCTTCCAAGCTTCATTTTACTCAACAATGGCGGAACAATAGACCAGCTCTCGTTCTAAGCTTCCAGCATAGTCATATCTGAGATATAGACTCTGTGTTGACGCATATCCTGTATCGGTACCAGAGTTGTGTCGTATCAACACGGTACTCCTATCCAAAACGACGAGTTTGAGTACCATAGCCCACAATGAAGCCCAACAGTAAATATCCACATTTTAGTTTCTCAGCCTCTATTTTTGGATTTTAGCACATTTCCAACAAATATATGTTTACATCAACTTCAAAAATTTCAAATTTACACTCGGTTATATCATTTCATACTAGGATAAGATTTTAAGTGATTATCATGCTCAAATTTTAAGAATTTAATAAGATTTTATAGAAATGGGTTTGGTTAATTTCTCACTATATATACATAAATATATGTATCATGCTTCAATATCTAGTACACCCACAAGCCCCCCTTGGGGTTGGGGATGACTCTAGGAGCACTCTATGAACTCAACACTAAGCTCCTTGGCTCAGTTACCACAGTTACCACACATAGAAGCTCACAAGTAGTGATGTAAATGGGTCGGGTCGCCTCGTCCTGCCCCTTCCAAGTATTTGTACTGACCCAGCCTGAGTGACATGGGTCAGGCTTGGGCTACCTAGCTCGAGACCCCCACTGGTGCCCCAGTATGCTGCCCCGCCCTGACCCACCTATTATAATATTAAAAAATATTAAAGGGATGGGTCAGGGTTGGATATTCTTGACCTAGCCTGAATCGGAGGGGAGGCGGGCCAGCAGAGGCGGGTTGATTTTACATCACTACTCACAACTTTTAAACCAACCAACTCTGTCTACATATCAACTTCCGATACATGCACATACATACATATCAACTTCTGATACATGCACATGCATATAGATACAAGATTTGAAATGAAGAAAAAGAAAAGGAAATGAAAAGCCAGTGATGGTATAATAAGTGTGTAGGTATCATGGCATAATGGTGGCCAACTTTGTAGCTAGTGTATCGACAACGCGCCAGAAATTGAAAAAAGTAGGTGAAACTCGTAATTTATTCAGCACAGGCCTCGTGCGCACGGGAAGAACACAGTCGTGTGCACGGTAGGGAGAAGGTGACAGTTGTGTGCATGATAGAGGGAAAATGTTAACACTCAGGTTTTTGATTGAAAACTTAGCTATTGCTCGAAACACAACTCAATGTCGAATAAAATAATCAAGATCAACTCTTAAAATGTAAATCATGATGTAATAAATAATATAAAAATAAATAAAATATTTGAGTCATTACAGTTCTAGTTGTTGTGGTAGCTCTCGTGGCATGTCTCAAGGTGATTCACGTGGGGGCCTTAACTTCCGGTGCTTCTAGTAGTATTGGTCGAGATACTGACAAGGTACTAAAAAATGTGACCATTGTGGTGGCACTAACCATACTGAGCCATACTGCTGTGAGTGCTATGGCCAACTTAATTAGGCTCATCATGTTGCTACTGAGTCCATAGGCATTGACTCTCGTTCTGGCCCAAGTATTTTGAGTTTGAGTGATCCTCCTACCTCACTGTTGGTTCATAGAGCCCCTTTTCTATTGCGGAGTTATATGCTATTATGTAGGCGTTTTGTATCTCTCGCTTTTCTAGTTTCACTTGCTTCAGCCTTTTTTGGTAGTATTGTTTGCTTTTCTGTTTATTTGCTCAGTGGGTCATTGACTTCGAAACCATTGCACATATATTGGATAACCATCCTTGGTTCCTTGATTTGCTCTACACATAATATTACCCTGGCCTAGGGGTTCTTTCGGCTTGTTGCTAGTGAAGGACACCTTTGGCATCTTTCTTCTTGTCCCTACCCTTGAGTCTTTACATCTCTAAATTTTCATCCAACTTATAATTTGTTAGTTAGCTCACAAAATTTTTAATTTGCTTTATAACCTTTTCTTGTTGTGTTTTTTAGGACTTTAGGACATAGAAGATGATAGGTTTGGGATATGAACATAATGGCTTCTACTATCTTGATCCTGCTAGCTTTTCTTTTGATTCTCATTCTGTCTTGTAATGTGTATATTCCTTTTTTAGTGGCATTTTTGCTTGGTTCCTCCCCCCCTTTAGCTAGGCTTAAATTATCAGTTATGAGTCTTAGTTCTATTTTGAGTCGTGAATGCAAGGCTTGTTAGCTTGGCAAGTGTCACCATAGTGTTTTTCTAGTTGCATTGATAGTCGTCAAACTTATCCTTTTGATGTAGTCCATATGGACATTTGGGATCCTTCTAGAGTTTCTACTTATAATGGATATTGGTATTTTTTCATTTTTATTAATGATTATTTCGTATGACTTGATTGTTCTTAATGAAAAATCATTTTGAGTTTCTATTTTTTGTTTTAAATTTTTTATAATGACATTCATACTCAGTTTGCCACCAAAAAAAAAAAAAAAAAAAAAAAATTCTTTGTTCTATCAATGCCTTGGAGTACACCAAATATGTTATGAATAACTTTTGTGTTGAGCGGGGTATTTATCAGGCTACTTCTGTTTGTACCTCGTTGTAGAATGGTATTGTTGAGCTTAAGTGCAATCATTTATTAGTTGTTGCCCACAATCTGATGATTAACATGCATGTTCCCAAACCATATTGGGGGGAGGCGGTCTTGATCGGATGCTATCTTATTAATTGCATTCCATATGTTCCCTTTGTTAATTTGTCTTTGTTTTCCCTTCTTTACCCTCCAACTTTTTTTGCTCCAACTCATTGCACAATTGATTGCATTGCTTTTGTTCATAATCTAGATTCGGGTATGGATAAGCTTTCACATCGAACTTTTCGGTGTGTCTTCCTTGGTTGCTCTCGCACTAAAAATATCATTGTTATCATCCTCCCTCTCGTAGAGTTTTGTTAGTGCTGGTATTATCTTCTTTGAGTCTATTCCTTATTTTTCTCAGGGTAATTGTCTTCTTGTAAGGAGGTTTTCTCACCCTCTCGAGAGTAGTCGTATCAGACTTCTCTTTTTACTGATCTTGTTCTTTTAGTTCCTAGTCTACCTTTACTGGCTGTTCTTACTCTCCTGATTCCTAGTAGGCCCTTACAAGTCTATCGGCGCCATACTCGTATCGCTTTAGTTACCTCTGCACCTATAGACCCTTGCTACTTGAGATACTCCTCTGAGCTTCTTGAGCTTCAACCGTTAGTTCTCTTGAACTCAAGCCTCCAGTTATTGATGACCTTCCCATTGCCGTTCGACGAGGTCCCATTGCTGTTCGACGAGGTAAATGTAATTGACTCAGCACTTTGTTGCTTGATTTGTTTCTTATCATCATATGTTATCTGATCTAAAGTTTTTTGTCTGTGCCTTGTTATTTGTCTCCATTCTTACTTAAGCAAGCATTATATCACCTGGCTAGAAGGCAAGGATGGATAAGGAGATGCGTGCATTGCGTCACAATAATACTTGGAGGTCACACTTCTTCCATTTGGAAGAAAACTGTAGGCCGTTGCTGGGTATACACAGTTAAATATTTACTAGATGGATATGTTGAGAGGCTTAAAGCACAACTTGTTGCTAAAAAGTATACTCAAACTTATGATATCGATTCTCCAAAGAAATTCTCACCGGTTGCTTATCTTAATTCAGTTCGTATTCTTCTAGCAGTGGCGGCGAGTAAACATTGGCCCTTATTCTAGTTAGACATCAAAAATTCCTTTTTATATAGTGAGCTTTAGGAGGAGGTATATATGAATCAGCCACCTGACTCTATTGTCTCAAGTAGAGAACATTTTTGTTTGTTGTTTGCATTGAGCCCTGTGTTGACTCAAGCAGTCTCTGCGTTCATGGTTTGATTAGTTTAGTGTAGTTATTTTGGATTATGGTTTTCAACGATCTACTTCTGATCACTCAGTATTTATGCATAAGTCATCTTTTGGCATTATTGATTATTTATGTTGATAATATTATCATTTTTTGGGGATGACGATGATGGTATTTCTACATTGAAGCGTCATCTAGGGTAACAATTTCGCACAAAGGACCCTGGAGCCTTTTTTTAGGAATTGAGGTTGCCTATTCTTCCTAGAGTATATTTTTATCTCAATGAAAATATGTTTTAGATTTACTCTCTGAGACTGGGCTCTTGGGTTTTCGTCCTACAAACACTCCTATGGATTTTTCTGTTCATTTGGATTTTGAGAAAGGCGATTCGTTTCTTGATATAGGTTGGTATCATTGTCTTGTGGCCAAGCTTATCTACCTTGCTATGGCACGACTTGATGTTACATATGTAGTTGGTTTGCTTAGTCAATTTATGCATGTTTCTCGTCAATGTCATTTTGATGTAGTGTGTCATATTTTGAGATATCTAAAGAGTTCTTCTGGTCATGGGCTACTTTATTGACCTTCCACCATGTTGGATGTAGTTGGGTATAGTGGTGCAAAATGGATTGATAATTGTTTTGATCAACGATATACTTATGGATCCTGTACTCCTTATAGTGGAAATCTATTGACTTGAAGGGTTAAGAAGTAAGTTGTAGTTACTTGTTCTAGTGTTGATGCTGAGTATCGTGTTATGGCCTATATTGTCTCTAAGATGCTTTGGATTCATTGTCTCCATCATGACTTTGGCATTAAAGTTCTTACTCGATGACCGTATATTGTGACAATCAAGTTACTATCTTTATTGCCAATAATCTAGTATTTGATGAGCATACCAAGCATATTGAAATGGATTGTCATTTTATTTGGGATCTTCTATTGAAGCATGATCTTGTTGCTTCATTTGTACCCTCAGATTCTCAGTGGGTTGTTATTTTTACCAAGCCTTTGTCTCATTCTCCACTACAACAGATATCAATCAAACTGGGCATGTTCGACCTTTATGCTCCAGCTTGAAGAGAAGCGTTATGATACTTAGAATGTTTATATCTTCTAGAATATATGAATATGCTGATTACTCTGATTTCCTTGTTCAGATAGTTTTCTAATTGTACTCAAACTCTTCATTACAAATATAATGTGAAAGGGTGGGATATTTTAATCTCAATTCTTTTATTTTCTACCTTAAACCCTGTCATTTGTGTTGCACAGCTGCTGATGGTGTGGCAGAGCCAAAGAGGCTTTTGGCCAATGAGGATATAGTTTCCCAACTCGTGTCAATGGGTTTTAACCATCTACATTGTCAGAAAGCTGCTATCAACACCTCAAATACTGGAGTTGAGGAGGCAATGAATTGGTTACTATCTCACATGGATGATCCAGGTATTCTGACTCAAATGATACTTTTCTGGTCTCTTTCCCAAACCACATGGCTTCTTGATGTCGTCCTTAGACTGCAAAGCCACTGAGGTACACCTTGTTTTCTAGACATTGATGCACCAATCTCCCAAGACGCTCAAAGTGCTGTTGTTGATCAATCGAAAGTTGATACCTTGGTTTCATTTGGTTTTGATGAAGATATAGCTCGGAAGGCACTGAAGGCATCGGTAAAATCCTTTTGCTACTTTATTTTGTGGTTTTGAGGAAAATTTATTTGATAATTTTGTTCTGTACACTGATGGAATTTCTTTATCCACTTTCTTATACACATTTGTTAACAGGGTGGTGATATTGAGAAAGCAACGGATTGGATATTTAACCCTAATAATGTCTCTGGTTCATCAGCTATGGATGTTTCATCGAGCACCCCATCTGTTACTGACTCTGCATTGCCTGATGGAGGAGGAAGTGAGTTCCTCGTACTTCTTACTATGTTTTTGTTCATGATCATGACAATTGACTCTTCCTGCTGCTTCTGCTAATAGTAGGACAAATACAAATCATATCTTTGCATGCTTGGTGGACTGCGGTTGCGTTACCTATTTATAAGCCGATATTTGAGGGCAATGCAGTGGATTGGAGCTCCTACTTTTCATATTCATGCCATGTTTTCTGTTACTCTCACTGCAAGTGTTGATAATTTCCAGTCCTACACTGAATGGTTTAGTTATTCTAGAATTTCGAAGTTCCAAACTATTTACAAACAATTCCAGCAATCCTTGAAAAAATCCTGATCACAACAATTGCAGAACATGGATTCGTGTTATATGCCTTTTCTTCATTCAAAAATTTCTCTTAACCATTAGCAATTTTTCGTATAAACTCCCAAATAACGACCTTTCAAAAAAAAAAAAAAAAAACTCCCAAATAACGAACTATTTTGATACAGAATATTTCCCAACCCCAAATTCAAAACTGTTATTATAAATCTTGGAAGTAGCCAACAAAACAAAGAATGGTGTTATTATGCTGTAATTATATCAACTTTCCCCTTGTCAGTTGTGGGTGGATGGTTTGTGCTATTAGTTACACCAGATGACTATGAAGTTCTAAAACAGTAGACACCAAGTACTTTATTCTCCTGTCAAATGTACATATTCATCTCTCTCTCTCTCTCTCTCTCTGTCTGTCTCTCTGTGTTTGTCTTGTTTAATTTTGTTGTTGAATATGATCTTCAGTAACTATTGCCAGGGATGTTATTTACCATTTGAACAATTTGATGGACTAATTTTTTACCATATATGAAATTTGACGTCCTCCAATATTATGTCATATTGGAAGGGCAGTGTTAGACAACCATAAGATTTCACCATGATGTCATTGTTAAGTGTTGGCTTATCATTTTAAAACAAAAAGTCCATAAAGGTTTAATTTTTTAACAAAATTGTTGCCGTCACGTCATTTTGGTGGGATTTTCTTGTTCTATTTCCTGCTGGAATGACATTTTCCTTATTGGAATATCTTACAAGTTCAATGTTACGGAAATATTCATCGAAAGTGTGATAATAGTTTTTATATTGTAGTTCAATGTTAAGTGAAAGAAGATGTAAATATTGTTGTGAAAATATTGTAGTCCATCATCATGCTTGATTATTATTAGATTGTTCAATGTTTGATGGTCTTTATTTTCCGTAAGTTTCTATTCTGGCATCTTTTTTTGGGGGGGGGGGGTAAGTTCTATTCTGGCATCATGTGGTCATTGGGAATTTCTTTTTCTCTTGTTGGAAACCTTGATGGTTTAAAATGCTGGTAGTTAATATTTTAACAATATGTTGCTAATAAATTGTTGTTTTTTTGGTCATTTTGCAGGGTATAGGCTTATGGGACTAGTGAGCCACATTGGTACCTCTACCCATTGTGGTCATTATGTTGCTCACATCCACAAAGACGGTAGATGGGTAATCTTCAATGACAACAAAGTTGGGGTTTCCAAGAACCCACCTAAGGACATGGGATACTTGTATTTTTTCGAAAGACTCCCCAACTGTTGATATCATGAGAAATACAACAGACGAAAGACGGGAAAGATTGAACAGTTGGAAAAGTAGCAGCAAACAATTTCCTGGAATCCTTCATTAACCTGCGCTCTTGCCTTTCAACTTGACCTTACCTATATGCTGCTCTGGTTGATGTATGCCAGTTGAACAAGAGGGCATTCTCTTGGCATGTCAAAAGTCAGTTTTTCATATACTAGAAAAGTGATAAATAATTAAAAAAAAAAAGGGAATGGATATTATATTGCTTATAAGGGAATTTGTATGACTATTTGCTTACCCTGGTTGAAGATAATATGATTCATGCTACGAAAAAGGGGAGAGTTTTTAACGAGGATTGCTTGCATTGTGAGGTCAAGTAGCTAATCACCTCTCTCTCTCTCTGAAATTTAAAGTGAATGCACATTTCAGGTTTGTGTCTTTGAATGGGAATGTGACACTTGCTTCTAGAGTGTGATATATATGGAATGTGCTGGTTCTGCATTGCATTCTAATATTGCAGAAGTATGAAAGGCAAATTGCATCGACTATCACGGAAAAAATTGTTCTTGGAGCAGTCGTCGATGTATCTTTTGAAATTGGAATGGTAGAATTGGAATGGTGATCGAGTTGATGTACCTTATAAGGCCGCCTGCCAGTCATTTAGATGATTACATGACAAATGATGACTCGCTCTTGCAAAAATGACAGTGCGTATTTTGTGGACTTAGCCGCTGAGATCATGAGTATAATAAACCTTCAAAAAACAAAGAAACAGTGGCAGTGTAGTGGTGGGTTAGCAAAAATTGATTCCTAAAAAAATCAAACCCAACCGAGCAAATTCTGTTAAAGTGGTTTGATTTTTTTCGATTAATTCGGTCAGTATTTTTAATAAAGTGTTGGTTTGGTTAGCTCTGTTAGGTCCCAAATTTTTTGAATCTTAAACTTTTTTTGGTCGAGTAACATTAAATTATATATTATTTAACATTATTTATTCTATCTATTTTATACTTTTTAATTTGTAGTTCATCTCGTTAGGTTCATCCTCAATTTTACTCAGGTAAATGTAAGTCTTAATTAGAGAAATATATTTAAAATTTTTAATTTAATATATATATATTTTTAAAAATTTCGGTTAAATCTAACCGGCTGAAAATCAAATTGAGCTTAGTTTTCGGTTGTTTTGCAAACTTCAGTTGATTTGGTAAAAAAGAAATAGAAAAAAAAAAAAAATTCAAAAAATATCAATTATTTCGGCTCGGCACCATTTGCTCAACCCTTATTGTAGGTCATATCCAGAAGTCAAGAAATGGTCATTCCTGGTTCTGGGTATCCCTTCAAAGCTAGTTGTACCTTCTCTTTCTTTTCCTTCTTTCTTTTTCTTTTTTAAATTTAATTTTATTTAGGGGTAAACCACTAAAAATCAGAAAATTCATGTACGGCTAAAAAAACAAATTTTGGTTAAAAAAAAAATCATATAAGACGAAAAAAAGTTGACTTTTTACTTTCAAAAATGGTACCTTGATCAGGCAGTATTACTAAAAGCAGCGAGAGTGATGATCGGTCTATGAAGAATCCTATTATTTGCTCGCTAGTGCTTCTGAGAGTAGTCTCAATATTAGGAGTTGATAAAAGGTAAGGGTGACATATGTGGTTGGGAAGGAACCTATACTGCCCAAGAGCTGCTTTTTTTTTTTTTTTATTTATTTATTGCAAAAGCTATGCTGTTCCAAAAAATTGGCCCTGCCTCTCGATATTAATGACCCGAATCCCCAAATGAATCTATATGATGACCGTCTGAAAGATAAAGATAAAGATAAAAGAATAAAAAAAAAGAATAAATGTAGTATAAATTTTTTGCTTACTATCCCCATAGTGTTTGCATCTTTTCTTCATAAATAGGGGCTTTACTTAAAACTGAAAAAAAAAAAAAAAGTGATTCAAATTGATTTTGTCAATGAATTAAGCAAACGGATTCAAGTTCTATCCTGTTGAATTTGTAATCTTGCTCGCAAAGAACCTGGTGAATTATGTGGTTGTTAAATACTTCCGTTATAATGTTCTCATCTTGGGTTCAAGTAATATCAAAAGAGTTTATAATAGCATACAGCAGAGCAATGGATGTGGCCTCGCATCGCATCTACATTGTCATTTCGTGGTTTATAAACACAAGTAGCTCGAGGTTCTCTGCTTGTTTTCTGAGGGATACTGATTATAGACTATGGTATGGTCTTATTAGCTTGGAGGGAGCTTTTGAAATGGTGGGGCTTTTCTCAATTGTGCATTGATTCTTCAAATCTGAACAGTTTTGCATTTTAAAGTTTCGATAAAACATTATTTATCGGGGGATTTGTTGGAAAAAGTGGGAGGATTTGTGCATACCCATGTCTGAGGGGGCTTTGGTTTTTAGAGATTTGAAAATTTTTAACCAAGCTCTTCCGACTAAAGCAGCATGGAGGATTCTCAAATATCTAGAATTGTTGGTGTCTAGATTCTTTAAAACAAGATATTGTAAAAGATATGATGTTTTAGATGTAAAGAAAGACAAAACTGCTTCATAAAATTGGAAGAGTATTTTGTAGGGACGAAAATTGTTGTCAAAAGGACTATTTTGCAAAGTTGGATTAGAATCGGATGTTGATATGTTTAAATGAAATTGGATTCTGAGTTATGATAAACCTTATGGGGGTATCCAAATAAGGGGGGATCTCTTGTGAGGTTAGTAATTTTTATAATAAGGAGAGATGGTATTGGAGGGTTCCATTGTTAAAATATATTTTTTTCAATGAAGCCATGGTTGAAACTATAAAAAGAATTTATGTTCCAAGGAATTACTGTGGAAATGAATGGGCATGGGGAGGAACAAAGAGTGGAGAGTTTTCGGCTAAATCTGTATATTTTTATGGTTTGATGGATGGGCTGAAATGTGTAACAAATACATTGGATGATGAGCAAGTAGGTCAATGGATAAAACATAAAATAGGACACCAATATAATTCTCCATATAAGATGCATGCACTGCCAATGCCCATGGGATCACTAGTCCAGCATCTACTCCCCTAATATCTGTGACAAGTGACAATTACATGGAGATATCAATCTCGAACTTAAATTTTTATAGGGGTATAATGCATTTTAGTTGCGACCAAGGTCAGCCTGATCATTAGTGCCTAGAATTTTGTCCAAGCATAGCTTGTCACATAAAATATATACTAATTTTAGTGACAAAAGCCTGGACCTACCAAGCGGGGGCCCAAGCTTATGATTTCAATTTCAGGCATGGCCTGAAACTTACAACTAACCAATTTTTTCCAAGCTTGTTTTGCTGGCCTAATATAATAGTCCAAGCCTGTCCAAAATGCGTTTTTTTTTTTTTTTTTTGGGGGGGGGGGGAATAGCCCTACCATGCCTCTTGGCCCATGACCAACTCTAATCAAAGGTAGACATCAAGATGCAATCTAGAGCTAATTAATTGATATGACCCATCACCACACACGATCACACTCAAATCATATATTTTGATTGGAGATCATCTGTAAATTTAAAAATCTTATTTTTCTCAATTTTCATTAAAGACGTATCCATCGCAGTTATTATGCTCTCGACACATCAAGATATCTCACAGTAACCAACCATCATAAACAAATGATGTAACTCAGCCTCAATGCAAGTGATGTTATATGCCTCATTATACTCAGTATTCAACATTTCTTATTCTTAAACTTGCAAGAACATAAATGGAATCAGGATAACACTAGGAGCACTCGAATTTATCTCTTTATCTCATATTAATCATATGTAAGCATAATATCCATTAAAGTGGTAAACCTTGACTCAAAAGGAGCAAAACAGCCCAACAAGGGGCCTGGCATTTGGACTAGAGGATCTAGCATCTGGACGCTGCCCCTAAACATGCACACCATTTGGACACTAAAAGGTAAAATTGGCATTGTTTAAATGCCAGGAAGCTGGAAGCAAATTTTAGGCAGACCAAACGGGTCATTCAAATGCGACAAGGCCCCATTTTTAACGCAGTGAATGTGAAATATGATTGGGATTCATTTTCAACTTGAATCCGAATCCGAACCCAAACAGCACCAAACTTCAAATCAAGCCTCAAATACACAACAGATGCATAAAAAAACGTTCATAAACCCCCAAGGCATGAATAAACAAATTCTCCAAATTTCATGTC
The DNA here is from genome assembly GCA_019916065.1 of Vitellaria paradoxa. Taxonomy (NCBI): domain Eukaryota; kingdom Viridiplantae; phylum Streptophyta; class Magnoliopsida; order Ericales; family Sapotaceae; genus Vitellaria; species Vitellaria paradoxa. The sequence goes on along the minus strand of CM034239.1, from coordinate 31,987,503 downwards.
AACATATAACCACATATGCATACACTCTCCCTATTCAATTATGTTAATGCTAGATAACCTAGCAAGAACAAGATATGAACACTCCAACATGATTATAGCTACCTCAGATGTGAAGAAAGTAGCAAGAAATGAGAAGAACTCAATCTAGGGCTTCAACTTTCAAAGCTTGAGATCGTCTCCCATGGTCATGTCTAGACACATATAGTGATATAACAAGCAAAATCCCTATCTCCTCTTTATATTCCTCTTTTTCTCTCCTTATTTTCTCTTTGTTCGGACAATACCCAGGATAACAGAAAAGCAGAATAAAGAAAGAAAAGAATAAAAGAGGGGGGGGAAGTGTGGCCTTCCCTGGCCCACATAACTAGTTTGTATCCTACCCATTCCGAAACAATTTATTTTACCAAAATCTTAAACCAAAATTTAGGTTCAAATAATATTCCAAATGCCAATAAAACTTTAGAATTATCCAAATTTATATACTGGGTATTACATATTTGTAACCCAATCAAAAAATGAATTTAATTATGTATTTTTCACTTTTATTTTCCTTTATAAATCCAATCTCTAAATACATTATTACAAAATAACGTGACTTGTTATTTAAAAATAGAAAGTCCACTAGGAGTAGATTAATTATATACATAGACAAAAAACATATGCCCTCTTAAACTATTGCCCACATCCCATCCCCCCCTCTTCCCAATTATTGATTGTCTTACATTGCACTTTATACTATAGTTCTGTATCTCACGTGACTTAAATTGTTAATGAAAATCAATCACATGACAAGTATGTGACTTTAAGCATTTGGGTGGGGGGATTAGGCAAAGCATCCTGATCTCTGTGTTTTTACGAAAAAAAAAAAGAAATAATAATTAAATAAAACTCTATTAAAGTTGGCATCCCTTGATACAGTTTTTTTTTTTTTTTGGGCGCGCTCTCTCTCTCTCCCCCCAAATTGAGAGTTGAAGATGGAATAGTTAGCCTGCAAATATATTCATTTTGTTGTTGTGGTCACCAAACAATATTTCAAACATCATGGATGGATGCGAAACCAACTTAAAAATTCAACACGTGTGAGAGAAATTATGTGGCTATGTTGCCCACTAATTTGTAATCGTTTGTGGCTAGTGATTCTAGGCCTTTCAAGAAGGCTAAATAATATTACAGTCCAACTTGAAAAGAGTTGAGGTCAAGTGAAATGGATGTGGTTTATGGTAATTTTCTTCACAGGGGATTGTATTTATCTGCTGGTGTAAAATGGAGGCTGATTCAAAAGCAATAATGGAAGGGGAGAAAATGTTGCATCTGAATTAATGTAGTTCTAGCGGTTTAATAGAGGGTTTAGGGATCAATTTTATGTGTAGGATTTGGTTTGTGTTTTGGGATTCTTACTGTTAATTCTAGTGGTTTAATGGACGTTTTAGGGTTCAAATGTTTCTGTGTAGAATTTGATTTGTGTTTTGGGATTCTTAGTGTACTTCTAGTGATGTAATGTTAATCTTTTTGAGGAATATATCCTCTTATTTGTATGAATGCAGTTACAAGTTATGGATTTTTATGAGAATTTGTTCCATGTTTGAGTCATTTTTCCACTTGAATCTCTTGTCAGTGAATTAGAAAACAAGTCAACAAGCCAAAAAACTTAGCAGTTGTAAAAACTGTAAAAACCTGTCCACACAGCAGGACTTGCTACACAGAAACAAGAAATTCACAAAACAAAAGCCTGTTGATTCACACAGCAAAGACCTGTTCATACAACAAGACTTTTACCAATGATAGAATAAGAGGTACAATGCAAGCATTGCGGAGAGACCATTTGATATTAGTTCAGCAAAAATTAACATCTGCAGGTTCCTTCCCCCCCCCCCCCCCCAAAAAAAAAAAGAAAAAAAAAAAAGAAAAATTGTCTAAGAGTGGTACAAAATATCCTGTAAAGCTCAATCTTCCTTCAAAAATCAAAACACAAGCCATGTCACATTTGTATCATCGTGTTGCTTAATTTATCTAGAAAAGAGTACTAAATATGAGCAATAGATGAAATGGAACATTGCACAAAATTTTTGTAAATTGGGCCACAAGAAGTATAATTATTTTTGTATGTCTTTATGAAAGAGATCGAAGAGTCTGCTCTTTCAAAGAATCAAGAATCTATACAAATTTCTAGGTGCTCAACCTCAATCTAATTCAAAATGAATTAATGCGCATGGAGTTGATTAGATGCCAGAAGTTTATATTATTTATGCCCAAAAATACCAAAATTATGTACTAGATTTCCTCCTTTTAATAAGATTTATAACACTACTCTTGCTTATTTCAAAACCAGATTAGAGTAGAAAAAGAAAATCAGCTATAATATGTAAACAAATAAAAATCTCTTATATGTAAACAAATAAAAAAGTTTGTTCATCATTAACAAACAATACAGCTATCCAACTTAAACACAGAAAAAAGATGAGAGAATACCCACAATCATTCGCATAAGCCATGGAACTCCTCAGCACAGTTGTGCGGTTGATTTCCTAACTTTCTTCACTTACCCACAATTAGCTTGGCTCTAGCATGTCCAGCCTCTATCCGAAACTGTTCTCCCAAACCAAAATGTGCCATCAGTAACCAAACAAAAGAAATAAGCTCCCCACCTTTGCTGAGCTGCTTGGCATGAGTATTTGCTCTGCAATTAATCGCAGCATAGGACAACAATTCCACCCACACTCTGCTCATAATCTTCCATCTCCTCTCACTTTTTAACTTGTTCAGATCTTTGGCAAGCATGCATGCATCGAACAACAATGATTTACTTCTATCTCCCTTCACTTCAACAGGCTTAACAACTGTATCTACTGAAAGTAGTTTGTCACAGGCTAACTTCCATTTTTGAGTTGATTCTGATTCTCTTCTAACAAAGAATTTCTTGATTCTTTCACAGATGTTTGGGGAACATAAGTGCAGAATATCTTTTGGTTTCCACTTTGATTGCCCCCTGCGAAAGAACTTCTTAGCTTCCTCACAAGTGTCCCAAAACCTGATTTGCCCTATACCTGCCACTGCTGACATCATTGTAGGCCGCATAACCAGAAGATACAACATATATTCTGAAAGTAGCTTACAAAATTCACGAGTATCCTCTTTGAGATCTTGGTCAGTATCTTCAAGGCTCATGAAATAGCATAGTTCAGTAGCAACATGCCACAGCAAAAGGCTCTCATCATATTCAACTTCCTCACTAACGCTCGCTGCAATCAAGGGGTGAGGGCAAAAGTCTTGTGAGAGAACCCAATTGCCCTTTGCTGAACATATCTCCTTGGCGATTTTTGAATCTCCTCCTTTGAGAGCCTTTTCCCTAAGCTCCTCAAAGATGAACTTCTTCAGGGCATCCTCCACAGGCTTGGCTTTTTTGTATTGCATTTCATCAAGGGAATTTCTGAGTCCAAACAATCCAGCTGCTTTGTCAAATAATATGAACCGTTCCTTGAGGCAATAATTTATCAAACTGTGCTGTGAGATGGATTTAGACCACCGGCATCTTTTGTCAAATGAAAGTCTTTCTCGGATGGCAGAAACAATTAATCTGACCTTGGAATTCTTGACCATAACTATAGTCCAATCAGAGAAGATGAGCTTGACAATTGCTATGAAGTCCAAGCTGAGAGCACCAATAAGCAGAGTGTAGGTGGCAGCAATGTCAACGGGAAGGAGATTGTGTTTGTGATGGGATGCAAAGCGACAAAATGAAACCACTAACAAAACAGAGCAAATGAAGCGAAAAAAGTACCCAATCTTACAATGCACCACAGGCATCTTGGTGTAGAGCGCATCATACATAAAATTGAGCTCTACTTCCATTACTC